>LQNS02000140.1:17411054-17427370 GCA_001587735.2 Parhyale hawaiensis
GTTGTTGGTGCGGAGTCGGTCAACTCGTTTAAAAATCGTCTTGACATACATTGGGAGAGACATCCTCCACAGCTAAGAACTCTTTCTCCACGAGTCGCAAGCACTTAACGGCCAAAGCTTCCCAGGCCATTTTAAGCTGATTTCCTCTCACTTCCGCTCCATCTATATATTTAAGCTCCGCATATCAGCGGCTATCGATCATGCTTGCGGACATTCATGACCATCGCTTTGGCGTAGATTCTTCTCCCCCTTCTTTTTTATTTTTCCCTTCTTTTTGCTCTTTCGTCTTCCATTTTTTCTCCTCTCGTTTCTCCATTCGTCTACATCCTACTAACATAATGGCAATAGCTCATAGAGGGTAGGAGTGTAAGTCCCGGTGTCTCTTTGGGAATGGGCCTTTTGGTTCGTCTACTGCCGCCTATCTAATCTAATCGAATGATCAGTTCATTGTTAGCTCCTGAAAATTTTAGCCCTCTGGATGAACCTATGTGTATATTTGAATTGAAAGTTACACTTACATTATTTACCGCAGTGTATTATGCATATATTACTCGCGCGGTCCTCTCTGTCAAAAAGGATAGCAAAAAAGTCTCAACAGCACTGCTGCACAGTTAACGCTTTCGGTATACATCCATCCACTATATAATAAAGCACAGTTATTGGCCACTTGCTCCCATGTTGGTCCGTTTCTCCGTCACGCTCTATGGGAATAAGATAAGCATAAATTCGAGGGCATAGCAATCCGATGAATGGGAGAGAATAAGGTAGTTAGTAATTTGAGGGCCCTGGCTCTGGATCTCCGGCCCTTGGATCCCGGGCCGGAAGATCAGGCCTGCAGGGATGAGACCTATAATATAGGGAAACCTATACTGGGAACCGGAACAATAAAAAACTCAATCATAAAATTTTTGCCGTCATTTATGCCGGCTGAGCCCTCTAGTAGTCCTATAACTAGAAAGAATTTTGTGACTCGATGTAATGGGGCTCTTATCAAGAAATGGCTCTCTCACTCCCCCTCCCCTTCTCCCACGTAGCGAAGTTGCATCGAAGGCAAGTATTCAACCTGAAAATGAAATTGCTTTACACTACAACTTAGACTAGACTAGACTAGATAGCAGGCAGTAGACGGACAAAGAGACCCATTCCTAGAGAGCAGCCTGGACTTACTTTCTTATCACTAACGAAGTAATATTTTAGCTACAAAGCAAAAATAATTAATCGTAAAAGACACTGCTGTTCATCACAACGCTCCTGTTCATCAGTTGTTCATCACAAACGACAATGTGCATTGACGCAAATTCAAACGACACGGTAGTTTACAGTAAACTAATTTTGCTTAATGGCAAACAACCATTTTCTGTGTACTCTACTACCTTCAATGAGCTATTGTTATTATGTCAGTATCATCTAGAAAATTCAGAAAAAAAAGTGATTATCTCCGAGTTTTTGAACCTCAGCTTCCGTACATATTTGAACTCCAAGGGATAGGGAGACATGATTTGTTGGGTGTTAATGGTGTCTTACTTCCCCATTCATGGAATCTTTCGTTCCCCGATGGCCGAACACTCGACAAACTACAGAACTATGAGAGCACGTACCTCCACAAAGCATTGCAACGTCAACGAAAAATTCCAATTGGTCCTAAATCCAGGATTTCCTTAGCATCATTAGCAAAATGTGGTCATTTGTGTCTCTTAATCCTAATAAATTCATATAATTTGCTTGGGGATCGGTCCGTAGTTGTTTACCTATATTCTGAGAAACACTAAGACAGATGTACAGTCAAACAAGCAAACGGACGAACCCATCAACAATAAATTTCTGTTATATGCGCGTTTTACCATTTCTAATCTTTATCGAAAATGTCATGAAGATCCACCCATACCTAAGAGTTATATTCTGAGAAATGAAAAAAAAAAACATATATGAGAGATGAACATACACGCTTACAAACAGACAGATCACAGCAAAAACTGATCAGTTGCTTTTTGTAGCAGATCTATCAGCTCTTGCAAATATCCTGCAAATCCATTCGCAACCGTTTAAGCAAAGTTACCATGAAAATAAAAACAGACAAACTCGCAACAAACGGTTGAACAGATCTTCAACAAAAGTTAATCATTTGTTCCTCTTAACATACTTGACAGCTCGCTAAATTTCAGAAAAATTCGCCCAAAACTTTCCTAGCTATTCTGGTAACAGACAGACAAACTCCAACAAAAATATAGCTTCCTAGGCGGAGGTAATAATAAATATGCCACTTACTTACATGGATGTAACGACTCTGTGAGCCGCGACAAGCATGCATCAATGGGAGAAAGGCTTTGTTTTGACTGATGAAGGAAGCCTTAATGGACTGCAAGACCTAATCCCAGGTTTCGACCACTAGCAGAAGGACTGCTGTGAGATACCGGTCCTGACGGGCATGTGCCCTTCAAGTTCATACACAGAGAACATTTTAGTTTAATACAGCAAACATGACATACAAATTTTTCGGTTTACAAAACAAGAAAAAAATCTTGACATTCGAAGTATATACAGGTTAGCATAGGCACTTATTTTGTCCATTCAAAGCAATCTCAATTGTAGTTCAATAATTTAAGATTATTTACAAAACTGTTTCCGTTCGTGCGTCGTTTTGATGTCCATTGCAATCATTGACCCTGCTATGGTCAGACAAAAATGATCCACAAAGTTTATAAAGCAGGATTTTTAATAACAAGCATATTTTCCAATTTATCAATTTGGTTTTCGTGTGCAATTGCATTTAGAAAGAATAAATTTATCGCATTTTGGCACAGGAGTGATAAAGTAATTCAGAAATGCACAGTGAAATGAAAATATAAAGAGGGCCTCTCAAGCCGACTGCATATTCAAGGGTTAAAAACCAATTTCTGAAGCTATTTACAGTTCAACTCGTGCCAGCTGTCGCCCGTGGCAGAATACATTATGGTGATAGTGCACACCACCAATAGCAGTGACGGTAAAGAAACTTAATTGATTTCTTCAACGTTCCTGTATTCCATCACTATTTTGCTATTGAAGATAAGCAGAATTATAGTATGATGTATTGTAACCATTGCCGGTCTTCTTGCCGTGTTACTAAAAATTAACGTCAGTGTTTGTTGTGGGCTAGAAGCTTTCGTTAATAAATACCCAGTGCGTCGTATATATATAGATACAAAAATTTCATAGATATATACGATAATGCATAAATATAACTGCACCACACATATGCACAAACAAGGGTCCCCTGAACAGCTCTGGCCAGCAGGCAGGTGCGGCGTCCCTGTCACTTGTGTAGTAAACAAAACATACACACATGCATTATAAATGTTACTCGGTTCATCGAAAAAAGGTTTTGTATTTTAATGAGAAAGTCATTCCATTTTGTGGATATAACTCTTATTGAGGCACTGACTTCAAGTAATATATATATAAAACAGTCAACCTTTGAACACGGTATTTAAGACTGGAACTCATACATTTTTTTTCCTTTAATGAAGTAACTGACTACTTTTCAATGCAAGTTATTAAAATAAAGACATACCGTCAGTAGTATGAGGGCATAACTTGTAGCCAAATGAGTTTCAAAATTTCTCAAGCAAATGGTTCACTTAACAAATATTAATAACTCCAAAGACGTCAGAGAAATCTGAAACTTACAAACATACGGAGGAATGAAATTGCAGTATTCATGGTCAGCAGCATTGACTACGTTTGCATAGGTAGCACTCCATCTCATGCAGCGGCTGCCGCTGGCGATGCAGCCGAAATGCTTCAAGTACTTACAAACAATTGGGGACTCGCTCAAAATTATTCTTAGTTCGTCGAGTGAACACAGGACGGGAGACTTCAAATGTAATTACCTGGGCTTCAATCTAATGAATTTGTAGCTTGATTTAAAATATCCCGTATTGTGTATCCATTTACTTACATCCAAACAACAGGTTGCATAAATGCCGGTTTATTAGCCCGGCAACTCTAAAGTTTTGCATATAGATCAGCATCTTGGTTCCAACAAGTGGAGCACGGGTTCGTTTACAATCCGGACTAGACAAAAATCGCTTCAAAAGTTCACTAAATGAAACTCAGCGGCTCTAGACCCACAGACCCACGCACCTACACCCGCACCACCGCCGGCACTACGCACTCCTACTCTCACCGCTGCCAAGCTTGCACTGACCTGAGGGAGGCGCGGCGTCCATTGCGTCTGACCTCTCAACTTTGCTGCAACAGTCGACCGAGGTCGCCGCGCGGCCGCCCTGCGAAGTACGAGGACGTCCTGAAAATTCTCTTGCTGTGAATGAAAGTAAAAAAGCGAGATCAGTTTCTGAACTAACCAGATAAAAGACAGAGGAGGGATAGCATATAGGTCTGTATAGGTAAGTGGTACTTCTGTTGCCGAATTTTTATCTGCGTGTTGACGAGCTATTCAATTTCAGCTAAGGTTTGAGCGAGATCAGTTTTTGAATCAACCAAATAAAAAATAAAGAAGGAATAGCATAATGGTACAAGTGGCATATCTCTTGTCACTTCTTTCTTGATTTATTGACAAGCTAATTAATTTTAGCTAAGGTTTGAGAGAGTTTAAGTTAACGTATGAATTGCTGTCGGCAACACAAGATGATCACATCACGCGTACACACTTTTTTATTATTATTTTACCATTTACACGTTGTAATTTTTTTGCATCTGACTAATTAAGATATTAGTTCTTGTTGCGTTGCAAAATATTTTACTCTCTGAAATTAGGTAGTAATAAAACCAATACATTGTGAGAAAAATATTGGAGCCATTAATGAGTTTCTAAAACGGGTCAAATCCAAGTGCATTTTTAGACATTGAGGCGTCGTGTTAGAGAAGCAAGACTTTGCTTTGAGGAGTATCCTCGAGAGGGCTTCATTCTAATTCATAGGCTAAGGCTTCTTGCTTTAATAATAAGTAGATAGAAGCTATGTTGAGAGGGCATCTCTGTGGAAACCGTCCGTTGTCGAACGTCAAGACGGGCAGTGAAAGGTTTGGTAGAATACAATGAGAAGGGAGGTTTTAAGGGTTATTAATGTTTTTATTTTCTCTTTAGTTGTTAACTAAGTCATCAGTACTTTTACTGTATTGTAAAAGAATTGAAATAGTTTTCTTAATGTTTCGTTTCCAGAACATGCATATTACAGGCTCGTAATTTACCGAAATAAAACTAAGTCAATACAACTGTACTTCTTACAACACTTATTATTATTGTTATTAAAACTTTACGCTGGAACTGCCACGGACAGGTAACACAACCCAAATGAAGCCTTACCTAGCATTAAATAGTGCAATAAGTCGGAAATTAAAAACCGGCAATCTCTACCACACACAACACCAACATGTTCAAAAATTTCTCAGTCATCATGTACTATTTTGCACCACCGTGAGTCCCGGGCGGAAGCAGCGAGATCAGCTCAACTACTGCACGAGGCCCATGAAACGCAGGAACTTCTCAGCCCCAGCACAAAGATCTCCAATAAGCTATTTCAGTGGGGCAGTAATCGCTCGTTTGAAAACAGCGATACTCTTTAGCAGTGTTTCCCGATTCTAGGGTAAATTCCCCAGTAAGGGAAGGGCCCCACACTTTTAGGGTGATTAACGTTCTGTGTGAGCAGAGTTAGCATGACTATAGTGTGGAGTTCATCAAGTGAGCACAAAAATAGAAGAAAATCCGATATTGCCGATCTGCTTTCAATCGAGTAATGGATGACTGCGTCTTGAGGTAATCCCTTCGAAGAGGCAGGGAAGCACTGCTCTATAGAGTGCCATGCAAAATTTAATGGAGCTCCCTGCGTGAATTTAAAATAAATGTGGTCCCAAACGATTGTAAGCTAGAAATTTTTTCGTATTGAGGAAAGTACTCGAAATGGACCAGGTCTTGCGAGCTACGTACGCATTCCAAACAGAGATGGCGGCAAGTCGTGGCGACATAAACATTCCAATAGCTTCACTCTGAAGGGAGCAAGACTGTTTAACATAATGCCTCCGCATGTTCGAAACGCCACTGATATGAAAGTTATACAAACCAAACATTTGCTGGATTCTCATTTACGAAGAATACTAGATAGACCAGCGGTCAGCTTGTGCGTGAATTGTGGATATAAGAAAATTCACTACTGGCTCTCTCATTCGTCGCTAACTCCATGGGGCCCACCAGAAGAGACCAGGCATCGTGACTCCACATTCGGGAGGTGACGGGGAGAACATCGCCTGGAGTTCATCCGAAGATTCACAAGGTACTCAAGGTTATGTTGTTAGGGTGTTTAATTCAGAGCTTGTATATAAAACGAGATTTTTTACACAGTTGCTATTTATATGGAATAAAATGCTTTAAAAATATTATGTTATTACTTGGTGATATCTTGCGCGGTAGTCTACAGGGTATTACCAGTGAGATCCATCATATTGTATTTAAGTTTAATGCTTCAGCGCATAAGTACCAAATATCAAAATTCGACATAATCGGACGGTGCAATATTTACGCAATAAAGCACATATACTGGACTCCTTGTGTGTTTTTTTTATTTAAATAACAGCAATAGCTGCGCTCCTAACGCTCTTTTGCACCAAGAAACATGGGGTTCGCAGAATTATTCAAATGGATTAGAGATGGATTTTAAATAAACGCAAGGTATGAACAGTCAATTATTGTTCCAAACGTAGGCAAATTTTAACAACTGCATTCTATCAAATTACCGGAGGTGGGCAGAGGAGATCCGCCTGCGCCATCTGTGGCCGTTCCGTGAGTGGTTGCAAGTGTCCGTCTCTGCTAATTACTGAACAGCATTGAAAAAGTTAACGCCTGCAAACGCTATGCTGCGCATAGTCTGCAGGAGGAAGCTTGCATAAATGCACTTAAACTTAATACGTACCCAATAGTGTTTGTACGTATCTTGGAATTATTAAATTTAGACACAAAAACATAGTAAATGCAGTTGTATTCGATGGATACCGAACGTCGTTCAAAAATTTCACGAAGCGACTACATCACTTAATTGCAGAAGCCACATTAGTTGGGGGCACCAATCAACGAACGGGAAGCCTGCCACTTCTGATGGACTCCTGACTTTGTGCGCCAGCGCAAAGCATCTCAAAAGCCTTGTAATGCCCCTAAGGTTATTGAATGACAGAGTAGGCAGAATTTTTTCTGATAAGGACAACGATCGATGAGCTCTACGGGTTCTTTTTAATATACACAACTGCAACCTTATACGGATTCTTTTTAATTTTCACACAACAAGGGGCTCTGTGGATTTTTGCTTAAGTACACGAAGACGGGGCCTCAAAACTGCTGGAATAACGCGATTAAAGGTTGGAAAAGCCTAATAGACGGTCAATCCAAATTTTTAAATTTAGACAACGTGAGAGCTGAAGTGAATGCGGGCGTCTCAACGCAGCCCGCAACACCTTTGGCTAAAGCCCCATCCACACTGCCGCAGACACGTTTTTACACTGTTGCGTTTTCGCAGATCGTAGCTGAACTTCCTCGTCAAACTGCAGTTTTGTGCATTTTTGCACGTTTCCAACTTGCTGGATCAAAGGAGAAGGAGCAACAAAGTTCTGCTGAACATCTGCACTGATCGAGCGTCACGCGCGCACTAAACTTTATACCGTGGTAGTGTGGACGGGGCTTTATTTTCCTCACTGTGTGCATATTCGATGTTAGCGATGCGGTCCGACAGTCAATGCTCTAGTAACTAGTTCACTAATACGTCAGTGTGGTGAAAATTATAAGTATAAGCAGGTCACTAAATGCTCTAGCCCTTCAGCTAAGCGTATCAACCAACCATTTACCTGACAATTTTTGCAATGAGTCTTCAACTGAGAGTTGATACCACATGCCCCGTTGAATCAGGGTGAGAAGGTGGAGCACATGAAACAAAGCGTCAAACAAAGCAAGCTGCCTGTGTGCTCGCTTCAAGGCCCGCCGCCGCTGTTCTTGAAAATTGTGCGAGCGCAGGCAGCCGTGTTAAAGTTGGTGGGTTGCAATGGCTAAAATCCGCCTAGAAAGCAGATCATTCACTCTCGGTGGCATCTCGCCGATAGAATATTGCACTGGTTCCTTGTCCCACTACATGCACTCCTAAAAAAACGACATTTTCTGATGCAGGCTCATTGGAGTTTTAACCTATCTTGTGTCGTACTGGTATGGGGGCTTGGGCCACTGATAATCCAGCAGTAGAGGCCGGTGCAGATTGGGGGACTTGCAAAGTCAAGTCAATAGGATGAGTACTGTACGCAGCTCTTGAGGGGCAAACCGTACTCGATAATTAATTTTATCGATGGCCTAAACGGTTGGCTCAAGTCGTTTCAGGGCTCAATTAACAAAGAATTTCGTGCTGCAAACTACGTTTCCTCTAAGATTGATTCTCATTTACTGATGGTCAATAATTTATTATTTCTTGGTAATGAATACGCTTTTTCTAAAACTTAATGACTAAAGATAATCATAAAGTCAAGGCGCTACAAGACTCACAAAAGTATGAGAGTTGGCTTGTTTATATCTTATACTATGAACTCGGCTATCGGCATGACGGGAAAGAATATAATCTATGATAACGCATCTTCACTAGCCGTCCGTCCTCCTCGATATATTATTTCATCCTTTGAAAAAGTCACTGCATTAACTACCTCAAGGTTCGGAGCAGCGTGAGGTTCGAATTGCACCTCAGTAGCTCATTGGTTAGAGATGTTGCACCACTCTGTCACGAGTCCGGACATTCTATTCCGAGCAAGATATGAAGGTGTTGAAGATCATGAGTGCGTGACTAACGTTTTGGGCGCTCATAGTCTATTGGGGGGAGGGGGTGGTTCATACGGATCTTGCGAGTGGGGGGGGGGCAGTTGCCTTACGAGCCTTTAAACAAAGATACTACGGCTCAGACAATTCGTGGTCAACTGCAGCCGTACCCTCTGCTGAACCTTAGAGACGATAGCTCTGGCAGGAGCCGGTGCATATGGGTTTCCTAGTTAAGGTGTACGAACAAAGCGGCTTTACACGCGCCTCTGCTCTGTAGGAGGGCATACACGCATAGAAAAATAATACATTCATACACACATACACACGGGGATCTCTGTAATGGAAGGGTGACAAAGTAATGTCCAGGACGAAAATGTACCTTTGTCTTTAGACTTTCATCCACGTTGCTAGGGCGCACGTGTGGTAAAACGAAGTATATTATCTGACAGGACTACATGGAATACTGTGCAGTAAATTATCTACCCAGCTGCTCCTCGAGGATGGGAAAGCCAATTTTAATTTAAAGAAAATTAAAGTATGGAGGGGGAAAATATTGTAGATAGCCGTGTATAAACTGTGAGTTATCGCGGAGAATTTCGCTTGTCATCTGGTAGCTTTGGACGCTTTCACACATTTCTTACTTGCTGGGTAGCTACGTTCGATGAAGGCTGCAGAAGCATCCGGGTTCATCTTATAATTTCTTATTCGCCTGTCACTTGCGTCCTTACATTTTTAATTCTTTATAGACATCACAAAAGCGCATACAGTAGCCTCTCTGAGTTCTAATTCACTATAAATTTGAAGAGATATCAAGAACTTCAGTCGATGAGTCACCAGACTTTACAGCTAACAGGTAATCAACGTTTTGAGTGGGACGCAGTTGTGTTTGACAGACAGAACTCCATCGAACACTTTGCCCTGCATACGGTGAACAGAAGTCTGTCGATTGAGCCCCCTCGAAAAGCTAATTCACTTGACAGTCTGTTGAACATTTTCTCTCTGCTAATCGTCAGAAGGTTTTGTTTTGACCTCGTTAGCAGCAGTTCACTAGCGTCTGTCTACCCGACGGCCGCCAAATTGTTTGCCGCTAATCCAGTAGGAAGAGGGCGCTTCGCTCGAGAAGGTAAACAAGTGGTCTATGCTCTAGGGGATTTCTTATTGGAACTTTCATTGATTCTTTTAGTAGAATTAGTTATAGGCAATCTAAGAAACTGCAGCTGCCTAGGCTAAAGAGGAACATCAGCTACGAAGTGTCTAGTATCTGTTCCGTTGTGTTCGGAACGTTGCGTACGCCGTAGTGTACACACTCCTGCGTGATCTTCCCCGCCTTCGGAGACATTGTATCACATCACACATACAAATTTTGGCGTGAGTGTCGTAGTGCGGGCGGAGTTTCAGTTAGGCGGTTTTTGCTTCTCTGTTTCCATCACAGCTTGTCAGAAAAACACCATAAATAGATTTATAAATACAAATTGCGAATATCATAGAGGGTTGGTAAAATAATCTCACAAAGTATCACATTTCAAAACACAATTTTCGTTCAATAACTTTTAAAATGATATTCTTCTTTCAGTATGCTATGGAGGTCTTACTGCGGCTCCTTATTTTCTATGAGGGGCAATGTTACACTTATATGCTGCACAGAGTAAAAAATAGTATAGGTGTTTTTGACGTTAATTAACCAGTATAAAAAAGAAGCTGGAGACCATATGGCCCCCCGCCAGGGGGACTAAACACTTTACTGTGATTTTCTAACTATACATCGGATCCTACAGAGCCCTGTCCTCAGAGTAAAGATTAAATAGCTGACAATAAACGCACCAAGAGGCCCACTCCCCAAGAGCCCCTAAACTGAGTAACTACGAGCAGATTGAGACGAAATATCGGCCATCAGTCAACTTTTCCTTGCACGAGCTGGCTGGCGTCACACTAAGGCCGAAATGCCTTACTCACTCTGGGGGCTGTTGGGTACTCCAGTTCAGCGAGCTTACATGTGCCACCAGTCTGCCAGCTGGTGCAAGACAGAGGGCAGGTTCGATTGGACGTCGAAATTAAGCTTTCGATGCTTTACTTCTACACTTCAGACAGGCTCCCTGACTTCGACGCGTTAATTCAAGTTTCAGCCGCTGATTCAAAGTCGATTACCTGTGAGACTTTTGAGAAATTTGTTTCAATTTGTAAAATTTAGATTTCAGTAGATCCTACATAAATCGTGTTGCTTCTACACAATACCTGGGACACATTTCAGAGTGCACAAGCCAAAGTTATCTCGTCTGCAATTCCGGATTAGTCAAGCTGAGGGCGCTTGGCTCAGATCGTCTTTGATGACCCAATCGAACGCGTCGAAATTGGGCCGCTGGCAGCTGCAACGTGCCTCCCTTGTGCCGCCTCCTTCTCTGCTTAATAAGAGTTCCGCAACAGCGAGCTCTCTGCAGACCCTGCAGCGTACCGACGGGCCATCAGCAACAGGTGGGTGGTGCCGACAGCGGCAGTCCCAACTCCCGTGACTTGTAGAAAGCACAAGCCAGTTTGGCTACCGCAACCAGAAAATTTGTAACCAAGACCTGAAATGCCGTTATTGGGGCGACATGTAAGTAAGAACGAGCGGTGTAGGTACTACAATTATGAAATTCTCTCCTAATTGTTATTATACTTACATACGTATCTGCTTACTCTGGGTTATGGGGTTTACTCGTTGCTCATGCGAAAGATTCTCGCGTTAGTTTTATTGGAAATGTTGTTCCTGAGTGGCTACCAGCGCCCAACGTCACCATACCCGTGTCTCAATCACCATTACCCCTTTTCTGGTTGTGATTGCGACACAATTTGTGAGCGGCAGGGTCATCGGTGACCCAGAATTGCGTCTACCACGCGTCCTCGGACTCCAGTCTTTTCAACAGCAAGGAGTAACACACAATGTTACCAGCTATAGGTAAACAACAACCACCTCATCGTAAGACAATTACTAAGAACTTAGTTTTCACTTCATGATACCAGAAGAGCAGTGTAAAATGCAAAGACTGTGCGGTGTCATATGGACGGGAAACTACAGGCAGCTCAATGGGGATAATAAAACAAAATACTTGATAACGAACCACTGCCGACAAGTTACTGTTGCTTAAAAATTAGTCCTCGTGGTACTGTGTGCGGCAGCATCGCACACAGTCTGACAGGCACTGAACTTACAGATACTATGCACAAGTAGGACCCCAAAGCGTCACCTATACAGCTCGGCTTTTACTTCACGACAACTGGTGCGGATAACAAGAAGACTGACCTTGAAGAAGCGGCGCCGTGGGTAGTCCCTTCTCATTGTTCTCCGTCAAGAAGCCCAGCATTGCCTTCAAGAGTTCTACACTTTATATTATTGGCCAAGCTGGTGAACATGCAAATGCACAGAGCTCTCGACAAGGCGGAGGAGGTCAGTGTAGCACACCAGAGAAGTCATTCTCAACAATACAAAGTTAATCTGTGCCAGACTGAGGGTGAGATACAAACACGATTTACATGCAAATAATGTTGCGAGAAATTCACCTGAAACATTCCAATTAACGCTGTGCAGTCCGCGGTGCTGTTTCGCTAGCTGTCGCTACTCTCGAATGTATGAACGAACTTGTCGATGAGCTGCTCGGTCTTATATTCGGTGAAATTAGGCAACTGCTCTGTAATTATTACCTCCGCCAAAGAGGATATGTTCTTCGTCTTGTTTGTCTGTCTATTTATCACCAAGAAAATTCAAAAAGTTAGGAAACGATGTAGACGAAATTTAAAGAGATTGTTAGTTATATTAGGAGGAACAGATGATTAACTTTTGGTGAAGTTATGTTCATCTTTTGTTTGTTTGGTTGTTTGTCTGCCTGATTTTTCTCAACGCCATAACTCGAAAAGTTATGGATAAATTTTTATCAAATTAACATGAGTTGTTAGGTATAGGCTATAACAAATAGTAAATGACCAAATTTTGGAAATGATCCATTTGTTCGTTCGTTTGTCACTGTTTTTAATTTTATGCTTGTTAGCACAATAACTAAAAAAATAATGAATGGATCTTTATGAAATTATAGGGGTTTTTAGTAATGTTGAAAGACATAAATGATTATATTTTGGTGCAGATCGGTTTGTTCGTTTGTATGTTTGACTCATGTTTGTCTTAACGTTTGTTAGCAGTATAACTCAAAAAGTTATGAATGGATCTTCAAGAAAATTGCACAAGCTGTTATTACTATAAAAAGACACAAATGATTACACTTTGGAGTTTATGCAAAAAAATTATGGTTTCAGGACCAATTTGAATTTTTTGCTACCGTTGCCTCGCTTTGCGGAGGTATGCGCTCTCAGAGTGCTCTAGTTTGATAAATGATATTTAGCCTCCCCCCGTTGAACTTAAGCACAGCATGCTAGGACCAATCGCGTAGATTAACCTATGTAGCAGTAATAAAACAGAAGGAGCAAGTTATTTATAACAGATATATAATTGGCAACAGCATGGCTTAAGTGATTCAATTTTTTGAGGCGAATGTTAGAATGATAGATTTCAGTGAAGCTTGTTGTTGTCCGTAAAATGAAAATATAATAGAGGACCGAAGGATGCGAAGCGGCCAATAAAAGTCCCAGCTCGCCTCGCGGGACATGGTAAACCACGCCGTAAATAACACCAGGGAGTTTCCGTGTGGTGATGTAATGTGTGAAAATTTAATCGCGAGCCCAACTGTCTATAGGTCGCTTAACCCTATCCGTTACGAATTTTTTTCAGCCGCTTGAGCGCTAAGGCGGTACTAATTTGTACCGCCACTGAAAATGTTTATAACTTTATCAATACAAGAGTTTATTCTTCATAGTCTCAAATGTAATATATTTAACTATTCTTTCGCCTATTTTGTTAAAAAAAATAATGCATCACAGTAGTTTTAATTAGATTAGATTAGATAGGCGGCAGTAGACGAACCAAGAGGCCCATTCCCAAAAAGACACCGGGACTTACACCCCGACCCTCTATGAGCTATTGCCATTATGTTAGTAGGATGTAGAGGAATGGAGAAACGAGAGGAGAAAAAATGGAAGATGAAAGAGAAAAAGAAAGGAGAAATAAAAAAGAAGGAGGAGAAGAATCTACGCCAATGCGATGGTCATTAATGCCCGCAAGCATGATCGATGGCCGCTGATATGTGGAGCTTAAATATATAGATGGAGTGGAAGTGTGAAGAAGTCAGCTTAAAATGGCTCGGGAAGCTTTGGCCGTTAAGTGCTCGCGACACGTCGAGAAGGAGTTCTTAGCAGTGGAGGATGTCTCTCCCAATGTATGTCAAGACGATTTTTAAACGAGTTGACCGACTCCGCACCAACAACGTCGGAAGGGAGTCTATTCCAATTGCTGGCTATGAAATAGGGAAAGAACTGCTCACTTAATGTTATTCTTCGAGCTTTATGCTTGAGTTTTTGACCGTTGTTTCGCAAGCGATCATTGGGGTCTCTTTCAAAGAGTCCCGTTATAGGTACGTCGTTGAAGCCATTCAAGTACTTGAATGTTTCTNGTTGCTCTGCGTTGGACTCTTTCCATGTTATCGATATCTTTACAGAGATGTGGCGACCAGAATTGAACAGCAAATTCTAAGTGTGGCCTCACTAATGCCTTGTACAAGGGAACGATGATGTATTTGGACTTGTATTCAAAGTTCCTGGTGATGAATCCGAGTTCTCTGCTTGCCATTTTCACACTCTTGTCAACTTGCTGACTGTGTTGTAGTTTGTTTGTTATAGTGATTCCTAAGTCACGTTGTTGGGTGACAGTAGTCAATTCCGTCCCATTCATTTACAATGGGATGGAAGAGTTCACCAGCCCTACGTGCATTACTGAGCAATTGTCAACATTAAAGTTTATCTGCCACGTTGCGCTCCATTCCATGAGGTGGTCAAGGTCTTGTTGAAGCTCGTTTCTTTTCATTGTAGGATGACATAGTTTTGTATCATCCGCAAATTTACAGATTTTACTACGGATGTAAATTGAGAACAGAAGTGGGCCAAGCACGCTACCTTGTAGAACCCCTGATGAAACCTGTGTCCAGTCGCTCGGCTCTCCTTCAAGCTTCACTCGCTGCTGCCGACCCGTAAGCCATGCCTTGATCCATCGTAAATAGTCACCCTGGATGCCATGGGCTTCCAATATTTTCATTAGAATAATGTCAATTAAATTCGCAAACTAGAGCACTCTGAGAGCGCATACCTCCGTCAAGCGAGGCAACAGTAGTAAAAAATTCAAATCGGCTCTGAGACCATGATTTTCATTTCATCAACTCCAAAATCTAATCATTTATGCCTTTTGATAGTAATAACAGTTTGTGTAATTTTCTTGAAGATCCGTTCATGTGTAGCTTCTTGAGTTATGCTGCTAACAATTGTTATGACAAGCATGAGTCAAGCATACAAACGAATGAACCGATCTGCACCAAAATTTAATCATTTATTTAAGCATAACATTGATATACCGACCATTTCATGATATTGATATACTGACCATTTCACGATATTGATATACTGACCATTTCATGATATTGATATACTGACCATTTCATGATATTGACTATGGGAAACTAAGCCCCTTAATTGTCCTCATAAGCGGGTGTTGAGTTACCGGATGACGTTCCCAATGACGGCATTTTCGTGCAAAAAACTACGGAAGTCCTGGACGAGACGATGCTAAATTAACGAGTCAACTACGCTGTATTTCTCACTGGGTAATTTTATTGGAAAGCAAAAACTTTGTTTCTTCTCATGTCTCTCCGATGTCTTCATGAATGAGGCTGGTTTGCACCTAACTTCAAGGCCATGTATACTCGTATACAGGGAAATCCGTTAAGCCCTGCATACCTGAGCGGAATTCCCCCCTGTGTTTAGGACCGCTCAGGAGAGCAATACCCTGCATTCCGGCGAGGATGGAAGACGTTGGTCGATCGTAGCTCAGCTGAGGCTCACACTCAAGAGTACATACACTGGACTTCCTCGGCAGTCGAGCGCTCTGTTGGCATTGCGAGGCTATAGTTGCGAGGCAAACATGGCGGCGACTCAGATGCAACAGCTAAGAACAAACAAACCTGTTAATGCCTTAGCTTAGAGAGAATATTTGAGCACGTAAGCCGATTCTGGGCAAACAGATGCTGCCTCCTGCCTTCTGAAGTTGCTTCAACTACAATGAAGTGGCACCGTGTCGAAGGCGTGCTTCTGAACTCTGCGCAATAGATACGCTTGGAGTTCCCTTGTCATTTGCAGAACTTCCAGTTGACACAGAAGATGGGAAGAACTGCTGAGTATGCAATATAATTCATAATTAGATAAGACTGCGTCAAGATGTGAAAAAAATAATCGTGAGAAGCAAATTCAGAAATGAAAGACTATGAGAATAAGAACAAAATTGAAAAAGTCGACACGAACTAATAATTAAAACTTGACGTTTCGGGATAATTCTCCCATTTTCAAAAGCCTAATAAAATCTTTAATGGATACCTAACAATTTTTTTTTTATTTAAGGAGACCTAAGTTATGGTGTTAGCAG
>LQNS02000140.1:17433588-17473320 GCA_001587735.2 Parhyale hawaiensis
ATAATGCCCCCACCATGACCCACAAGGGGCGGCAACGAAGGTTCAGCACCGAACACTGAACCCTTTAGCTCACTCCACCAACGATGTGGGTGGTCAATACTCAGCAGAGACTCCCTGGAACGCTGCCTCAGACGATCCTGATCCTCCTCATACACACGCTCAGCTTCGGCCCTACGATAAACATAGGTCTGTCACAACGTGCGGTCACGCGAACGCCACGATGCCTGATAAGTCGCCTGTTTAGCTTCGAACGCTAACCGACGCTGGTAGTCAAACCACGGCTTATCCCGAGACCTCACAAGAATAGTCCTCTTAGGGACAAACCTCTCCAAAATGGACACAGTCAAGTCGTTAAGCTCAGAGACAGGATCCACACTGTGAATAATCTGGCGCCATGGCAACGTTCTTACTGCCTGAGTAATAGCCACCCAATTAGCCCTGCTCTTCACGAATTCCACTCTCCTGGTGTTTACCGCAGGAACGACCTGATTAAGGTCCAAGAACAAAACTAGGTGTGAGTGGTCTGAAGAGCCAATAGGGGAGCCAACTGTCACCGTCATCAAGTCCGGGACATCAGTCATAACGAGGTCGAGACAGTTATCAGCAATATGCGTGGACCCGCGAACTAGCTGCACTTAACTAGACAAGGTGCAAAAGTCCAACGCAGCCACACCATGACAATCAGTCGGTGATGCAGATCTGAACTACAATTATATAGTGATTCTTCGTGACAATTAGCTTTTTCTCAAAGGTAAACAAACTTATATCGTCATTAGTGCACTCACTCTGTTTCCATACTGGACGTGAACAGAGCAATCCGGAATTAAACAACTTAACAGAACCGTTTACTGGAGGTACGAGTACGTTTCTAACCTTATCTGCGTTCAGAAAGCGGAAAACGACTACTAATATAAAATAAAAAAATAAAATGAAGCAATTATTTATCTACTGATTACCTGATAGCTTTGCCTCATCAAGAGAAGATGGTGCCTTAGTTACGTGGAAAATTACTACAAGAAGAAAGTAGGTATTCCTGGAGAGTAGCGCGTGAATGCAAAGGGATATAAGCGAGATATTGACCTCTGATATGAATAAGATAACACTCTGGTCTTACGACTCATAAACTGAGAAAAAGTCGAGAAATACTTCTTGATACTAGTTGAATTTGAGGGGTAAACGTGCACCGAATTGACCGAAGACCTGCGATAACTAACGATCTCTTAAGCCATCAGTACATCTAGGCAACATGTTAACTTTCAGGATCAAATTTCCACTCTCAACGTTTTTTGCCACTGCTTCGAAGGATAGGTAAACGTATTTATTGAAATTGATGAGTGCATTTCACGTATGCTGCCAAGTACGTTTAACTTATGTAGGTATTGGAGCGTTGTGCTGCAAAGTATCTTTTGCAGTTACCGTTAGCTTCCCATATAACAATTAGCGATACCCGTGTTTTTTTTTGTATAATTGTTCTGCACCTACTGTTAGGTTTTCAGTCATGTTGCGTGGTACTTCATGATCAAGATTCGCTCTTAAGGCCTACTCATGAATCTTTCCTGCGAAGCGTTCCTTTTATGAAATGGGCTGTTATTAGAACTAAAAACCACTGTTAACAGCTAACTCATGTAATATAACAATAACTAGCGGACCCGTGCGTGCAAAATTCACGCAATAACCTATACGTTTGCCTAATGCCTCTAGGCCAGTGCGGAATCTCCTCTTCTCTTATTTGCTTCTTAATTTTCTTCCTTTCTTCATTGATCCTTTGTCGTGCTGCCATCCTTATAGGTCTTCTATATAGACAGGCAGAAGTAACATCTTGAGTAAAACACTCCAGAAAACTTAAATAAAATAGCAGCTTATATACAATGTGTTCGCTCCGTAGCAAAGATACCGTTGATACCGTCTTTTCCCCTCAAATATCTGTTTCATTTGAGGTGCTCAAATTTTGACCTATGAAGAGATAACTGCTTCGTCAGAGGAAAACAGTAAGCTAGAAGAAATAATTGTCTACTGCCCGTGAAAATTTATGTTTCGTCAGTTTCGTTGACCCACAAGGGAAACATGCCCACCGGATCCACACCTCCATAAGGATCTAAGCCCTCAAGCAGCACCTTTACTATAGCAGATCTGAACGCCAAAGAGGACAAGCGAGGTTTAGGGTGGCATCCATGAGGCAAAGCAATAAAATCTCTGCTCTGCTTCCCGTCAAAGTGGGAAGAATAGCTCATGCAACTAAATTATCTGTGGGAAGAAACTACGAATCAAGAAGCATGAGAGTGCCAACGGAAACTTCAGATATCTTCAGTGCTACGATTTCAACTTCGGCAATGCAGACATACGTCGCCCAATACGTTGCCGTAGATTCGATGTATGGAGAAGCTAATACTCGTACAAATCAGACTAAGCCTGCAATGTCTTCATTGTTGGAATTTCAACTGCCCCTGCTTAAGATGCGTTTGCCATCTGCAACCAGGCCTATTTTCTGCCCATCACTTTCAATGGAGCCTGAGAGGACAACCAGAGCCTCCAACCTGGGCTAAATTCCGCCTATCTATTTCGTTAAGAGCGTGACACCGAACATATAAATATATATATTTATAAACACACGACGGTCATTCTTAGTATTAGATTAGATTAGATAATAACAACCACACAATTAGCAATTATATTACAGTAGTATCGCATACAAGATCGTTCAGTCTCGATCATAGAAGCTGTTGTCAACAATAAAACGCTACGCTTATCGTTTGTATTTTTTCGGCACTGATACGGTGGAACTTTTTTGCTCTGCAAGGCGAAAGATTCCCTCAAGTTCTTGGAATTTCCATCATAACCGTGCAATTTTAAAGTTAGTCTTTCTCATCTGACTTTTAGTTCCGCTTATATTAGCTTTTGAAGTTCAAGGTCTATTCTTAGTTCCGAGCATTTGATACGTATTACTGAATTTTTCAGTTAATGGGCATTGGCAAGTTTTGCATCCCGATTAATCAATTAGAAAATCACCGGGTATAAATTTTTTCACTTAATGCCAGGAAGATGAAGATTTCAAGAGTATTGCGCAAAAAAAAAAAAAATAAGAATAATAATTCCAGCTTTTTTAAGCGGAGCTATAACAGAACAAACCACTTGATTGAAAAATACCTTGTCTACGTGTACGTGAGTGCGGAATGGAAAAGTCAGCTTGAGCGCACGCCCCAAGTATGAAATCGAAATGCACTGGTTCGCGCTGCAGGTTGACACCCGATGGCAAAAAGAAAAGTACACAGCTGCAGTCGATTGCTTTTGTCAAAACTATGGCAGTAGAGACGGAAGGCAAATGTGACAGCCATTTCTCAACTTGGTTATGCGGTCAAATTAACTATATGCTTTCCTTCTTTAGTATAAGATTTTTCTTAGGATCATGAAAATTCATGAATGAAATTGCGATTCAACCGAGTTCAGCTCAGATTAAAATCACAGGGACAGGAAACTCAGATTTTTTTACTCGCGTCAACATGACGTAAGGCGTTAGGTAGCGCGTTCTATAGACGTTCAAACTCAGATTTTTTTACTCGCGTCAACATGACGTAAGGCGGTAGGTAGCGCGTTCTATAGACGTTCAAACTCAGATTTTTTTACTCGCGTCAACATGACGTAAGGCGTTAGGTAGCGCGTTCTATAGACGTTCAAACTCAGATTTTTTTACTCGCGTCAACATGACGTAAGGCGTTTGGTAGCGCGTTCTATAGACGTTCAAACTCAGATTTTTTTACTCTCGTCAACATGACGTAAGGCGGTAGGTAGCGCGTTCTATAGACGTTCAAACTCAGATTTTTTTACTCGCGTCAGTGTGACGTAAGGCGGTAGGTAGCGCGTTCTATAGACGTTCGCCGCCTTGAATTTACCGCAAATTGCTGCCACTGCGGTATGTGGTAGCTGCGTAAGAATGGCATGACTTGGCAAAAATATTCGACCTTTGTTCATATTTTATAGGTAAAGATCGTTTCCAAATTTTTCAAAGAAGTTGAGGCTCGTATTTGCTTATTTATTGTCTTAATTTGCTTTTAAATGAAGCTAGTACCGCCAAAAATTGCTTTTAAAAGCTGTTATATCACATAGTATTCGATCGTATTGTCATTGGTTTAACTGAAGCGTTTTTGGGTAAACTTTGAGAAAAACTTTGGAACTGACATTTCACAAGTATAATTGTTACACGTAGCGTAGTTTGTAAATATTTCTATAGCTATTTGTTGAAAGTACACTACAGACCTAGCTATAGCCGTTGCATGCGAGTTTGTTTTGGAGGTTAAGCGCGAAAACTTTTCTCATTTATTGAAGAGCGGAAATACTTGCTAGACTACTCTCAAGTACTTATATGTAGTAGCTCAGGTTCCTAGTAAACTAGTAAATAGAAGTTTGACTAATGACTTCGGCAGCAGCTACGGCACTAGTGCTATATAAAATTGTGTGGGCTACTGTTGTCTCTGCTAAGATATCTGCTACATACACGTACGGCACAGTAGTCTACTTTGGCTGTATGGTATGCTGTCCAAATTTGGAATAGGGATTCGGTGACCCATTAAGCCTTCTGCCCTTCAACTATGGCACCTACACCCGAGTCAGAAACACCAGGGCACACTAATACGCGCTAGCATTACACAACGGTACTTTTGATGGGCTGTATGTATAACACCACGGTTCAAGTACATTGTGGGAGTAGATAAAGTCCCTTGCCTAAATACCAAATGTTATTCATAACGAATTCTCTCTGCCTTCACGACCCCTTGACTGATCTACGACATGCAGTACAGCGGTCGGTAGCTCGTAAGGCTAAAGTAGAACTGTCAGCTCAGCCAGGGAGCTCACAATCGATGTCAAGATATTGACGTATAGGATTCCATCTCTTGCATTTCCATTCCCATCATCGCGGCTGCCAGTTAGCGCAAGCCAAGCGCTTCTTGATCTCCGTGGATGCTCGTCATTTCCGTCTTGGTTATTGCCCGGGACATCGCCACAGGTGCAGCGAATCTTATACCGAGGGCACACTATGCCATTGCGCGCTCGACTTATCGAGCAAAAGGAGTGTTTGCACGTCTTTCATGCGAGCTACCAATTTGCACGGTCCATCGGGATGATCTCAGAGTTGGACTTTCGATCATCAAGTCGAGCGTACGATTGCCTATGTGGCTCCGGCAATGCAACGCCTGCAACTGCTCTTCCTCAATGAAGAAGCTGCGATCTCGGGACACAAAATTTCTGTAGAAGCCAGAGGTACTACGGGTCAGTTCGAGAGCATGCTCGATTGAGCACCGTAATAATATTATTAATCTCTCGAGGCTTGACTTCTCCGAAACTTCCTGCTGGTGAGCTGGTCCTGACTCGGAAAATTGAGGTTTGACTTTCCTCTTTGGTGGGGTCGAATACGAGGCTGTAATCGAGAACCAATTACGCTTAAGATGGTCGAAATTGGTCGCGCTGAGTTTTTAACGTCTCAGGGGTAATCGGCTTACGATTGAAGTCTGAAAGTCGAGGTAAAGTAACGAATGGAACTCTAAGAACTGAAGTATCGGACAAGTTAGGGTCACTGTAGTTGAATTAGATAATCTCCACCCAACTAGAAGAATCGAACTCGCCCGAATATTATATGCCGTTCCTATTTCTTGCAATACTAGAATAAAGCGATGTCACACGTGCAGTTCAAATCACAATTACGACTGTGTCAGCTGCTATTTCTTTCAAGAATCTATGAAAAAGAATCATCCATCTGATTGGCCTATTTCCAATATAACTGCGTGTTTTGTATTATATCAGGCTGGAAATTAATCCTAACAAATTTAATCGATTAAAAAAAAATTCTTCGTTAAGAGGTGAAGCGTTTCATTTCTTATACAGTGTTTGTGTACATGCGTGTATGATGCACGGGGCTCTAGAGAAAAAGCAAATGAACGAACACATCATAGTACGGGCGTGTTCTATTGTACCGTGAAAATTGAGCTAAGCCAAGCCCACTTGACCTAACTTGTCCGGAACTGAAGACAGGAACTTTAGCTTCGTCGATTTGAATCGTGTTGCAGGTGATAGAAGCGACCGGCTTATGTTGAACCGGCTGAAATCTCTATTATGCAAAATAATATTTAGTTTTTAGAAGCCTCACAGGTGATCAATTTTGAGTCAACGAATGAAACTTGAATACACGGGACGAAGTCGCGTCACCTGTTTGCAGTTCGGACAAGTTAACCCAAAAATTTTTGGCTTAGATTGACTTTCACGTCCTAATCGAACACACCTTTAGTTTCGATACCAGAAGGCTGCCGAAGCTGTGCGGTTGGTGGATTACAGTGAGGGGTAAGCGACGATGTATAGGTAACAGTGTGGTGTGTGTCCTCGCCCCGCTGGCAACGTCTGTTGGTGGATCAGTGTTTGTCCGACTGTTGTCGCGTGATGCTGTGCCATGCTACAGACTGTGGGTTTCCGCGAATTCTCTTCCAGTTGCTCAAAGAAAGATAAAGCTTTTTTTAATAATAAGCAGTTCACTACTCCGTTAGCTATTCTGTATCTTCGTGTATACGTTACGTACTGAACAAGTGCGAATCATTTGATGTTCAACAACCGTTTCTTCTGTTTAGCGCTCTGTCACTATATAAGGGCTAGTTCGCTAGGAAAACCAAATTAAGTCTTCCCGTCTTAACTGGTCCGAATTTTCAAACAGGCGTCCTGACTTCGACACGTTTATTCAAGCTTCAAACGTTGACTCACGAGATCGATGCTCAAGAGAGTGGAAACGCCGGAACGTTTCGCCCTATTTTTTCCGATGCCGTAGGTTCACCTTCGGTTGCCCAACATTACAGCATTCAAAAATTGTTTAGAATTTTAGCGGCCATTGCTGACATCTTACTAGGGAGCTATAAATTATACAGATTTAAGTATCTCTCATAATTTTGAGTAAGATTCATTTCGTACCAAGACGTATATTTCGAAGTGATGTTCAGACTGCAGTTCAGTAAAGCTGTAGTCGCAGTCACGTAAACTTCCATTCCAATAACGTGACAATGTCTCGTGTTTCACCCCTCGTGTGTAGCTGGCGAGCTTTAACCCATTATCTTCTCCCTGAAGTGAAGATCTTAGTCGGCTCAGCGTAATCAGGTCTCTTCTATCCCGTATAGCACAATTCAAAGTGACAAGGCTATTGCCAACTTTTCAAAAGCTAATATTAAAGATATCTAAAGTACTTCGAAGTCGTAGCGTTGTAGATCGTATTTGTATTTGAAACGTTCCTCACTGAGATTTTTTCCTTCTTCACAGTTTAAGTAGAAGGTCAATGAAGAAAATGCGAACGATGTTCTTATGAACCAAGACACAAAGAAGAGTGAAGAAAATGCGGCTTTCTATGCAGTAATAACGCTATACTGTCATCAGGTGATGGTGTGGGCCACTAAAAGTAAAATATAAGTTTGTCTGCACTTGCGGACAAGTCAAGTGGGCTTGACTTAGATTGACTTCGACAACCCAATGGAATAAACGTTAAGTAGCTGAAGCACGAGACGGGTAATTAATCATCAAAACTGAATTAACTCTGGTAACATATACATCGGTGTGTGTGTGTGTGTGATATATAAGTACATACCGGTATAGGATCAACTAAAATATCGGTGTCTGGTAAGAATAGCATTAATTAGAACGTTCCTTAAAAAGGACCGTGTTCCTACAGGTTTAGGACATCGACCATTGGAATAAAGTACTTCATAGAGTTCAACTGATGCAGCTAACGGGTACAGCAGCGAGAGAAATGCAGCATGTAATCGTATAGGATGAGCTCAGTACTAAAAGAGAACAAAGAGGATTAGGCTTTCCTTTATTTCCTTTGTGGTGACTTGCTGGAGCGTTTTTAGCTCTAGCAACAGCCATCCCAGGTTCTATATGCGTTTCAATGGGAGCTAGGTATGATCTACTAAATATTTTGTTCACACTTTCCATGTTTTGCACATTAGCTTTCTTTCGCGTAATAATTATTGGGATTTCCCCATCGTTGCAGTTTATTTCTGCCATTGTAATCCTCTCCTATTTACAGAAGAAGGCGATGTAATCTCATTATTTGGATTCATGAAATTACACTTCTACTTCCAGATCTATTCAAACTAACGTGCTTTCCTAAAGGTGTTGACTTGCCCAAATAACACAGACCTTATCATAGATATTGTTACTTAAGTGAAAGTAATAAGGAGAGAACTTCATTCTTTCGCATAATAGTATTTTTGTCAGGGGCCATTCCGGTTCAATCCTCTTACGTAAACTTTGTTGTATTTTCTTGAAGCAAGCTTTGGAGGTGTTATCTCAGGATTCTTGAAAAACATTCTCCTTTCTTCGAATGCTGGCGGTGTTATTTTGATTTTTTTATTATTCTAGAGAAAAGCTGCGGGATTGATCGTGCTCCACGCAGAAGTATTATAATTACATATACGAGTTTTTAGTTGTTAAGTTTTATTGAGATATGGGACTCAGAGTTAGAATGTTTGTGTATTGAAAGTGCGTTTTACTAAGCATAATCCAGATACGTTACAGTCGAGCTTTTGTTACATAATCAAATTTTTCGACGTCCGTTGAAATTTTAGGTCATTGGCGATAGGTAGTTACAGTACCGTAGACGCATCCCCCTCAGTTAAGAATGACTTGTAAAAAGGTATCCAATATATAAAGCTATAGTGATATTTTTACTTCTTAGTGTTTCCCACTGAACGTCAATCTTCTCTTGGAATGTGTTGTTTCCTGAAACAACTATGAGAGTGCTCTCTACATAATAGCGAGATAAGATCCACATGGCTCTTGTAGCATAATGTTGCTCAGCGCCAACTATGTCTGCAGGTGTAGACTGAGGGTATCCATGTATGTATTTTCCGTGCGCGTAGGAAAATTTCGTGACTTTGTACCAGTTAGCATATTTTATGAACCTATTGTGTTCTTAATAAAAGTTATATGATTCGATTGAACTTGTTTTTTTTTTGCCAAAAAAAAATATATATATATTTAATAATCAACAATACCTTCCTGAATACTTCACGGACGTTGTAAGCGGAAGCAATTGTACGGCATATATTGAAATAAAATAAAAACTAGTAACATCCAATATTTCGTTGCAGGGAAGTTGGCAGCATTGATGCTAACGATTGAATTCTCATGTTGAGTAGTTAATTGTTCAGTGGTACACAAAGGCCGCGGCATTTAGAAAGATGGTATAGAAAACAGGCAGCGTCTAGAAATGACTGATGAAGCTTGGAGATCTAGTAGAAAATATTACTTGACGTTAATTTAGAATATAGATACGAAGTAGACGTACGTCTTAAACAGGCATTTATTTTTGAAAATCATTGAGCAATGCACTTGGGTGCAATAAGATACATATATCTACCTGTCTAGATACCTTCCAATTGATCTTCTTTCTGGCATACATTCCATTAGTTCTATAATACTCGAATAGGCTTAGTCCTCTTACCTTAATAAAACTCTTAGGACATGTGTGGTCCAAATACCATGAAAGAGCCAAACATATAATGCAGAATTTTCTTCATTTTATATCACAAATTAGAGATTCTTTCCTGTACGAAAGCGGTTTCTCATCTTGTACAAACCCCAACGTAACTAAAGCGACACAATGGGGCGCTGGATTCGGAAAGATCCCGTCAATTTTTCCTTATTGCAAGCGTCCAAACAATTTAATTTAACTTTTGACGAAATTCCCTTTAGAAGATCACCTGATAAAAGAATTGCTCCAATAAAGGAGCTTCAGCCCAAAGTTGGGCAGCCCGTGGGAGTGCCAAACCTCCAGACAATAGCATTGGTTCCGCCACAATGACACTGGTTGCTGTGCCTCCATTTCTTGGGGACTTGAGATAAGAGCGTGTCTCGAGGCAGCTTCGATTTGCCGTTTTGAATCGTAACCCTGTTTGTTAAAAAGATGAAATGCATTCGATTCGCCGTAGTCGATGTGGCGCAAATTTTGATCTAAATTCTGATGTGAAACCAGTTTTATCAGTTGCGGATTAAACACGATTTATCCTAGATTCGATGAGCAGATTATCTAGCGGGCAGTACAAAGATCAAGAGGCCCATTTCGAAAGAGCAGCAAGAGCTAATGCTCCGGTCCTCTATATATGTCATCGCCATTTCGTTACATTTTTTCTACCGACATCGAAAAAAAAATCAGACTAGTCGGCAATTGTAGAAACATGAGTCGTTTCAGCAGATTCGCGGGGACTCGAGAACGTAAAGTTAGTTAGAACGTGAAAGATAATGCTTTAGGGTGGCCTATAAATAGTTGGCCGTTAAGAGTTGGCAACTCCTGGAGGAGGAGTTCATAACTGTAGAGAGTATTGTTCCCGATGCCGGCAAAAGCGATTTTAAACACAATGACACAATGAGGCATCGCAGTTGCGGCGGTGGGGGCTGCAGACTGCTGTACACTCCGGTACATTTTGTCGTGCGGCAAATTTGTCGCGTTGCACGTCGCTTGTCTCGCCGGTGTGTCGGCGGCCTAAGTTGTCCATCATACTTACCGTCCACTCTCAGTCTAGTCACAAGTGACGCGGCCACGAGGATTAAAATCAGTGTTACTAAGTGACTTCCCACATGAACTGTGCGTGTGGTCGCCATTGGACCATTGTCCTGTACTGTAGTTCGTTCTGCAATACGGTCCACGCTATTGGATTAGTTATGAATAGAGCTGGTGCTGCCTTCTGAAGGAGTGCTGCAGTGCCAGCACTGAGACCGTTTTAGATTTTGGGGTCAGTGGCCCTGCAGCACTTTTCTGGTCAAAACATACAGCCGTATTTTGGTGGATGAGATTAAATTAAAATTCACAGTTGACAGTAGATATCCCCAAGTGCGTTCACGAATTGTGTGATTGTGTGGTTGTCTAGGGCTATATGCGGACAGGTAGAAGGCCTCGTCCCTCACAAGTTCAATATCGCCGAGCTCAAGATCAATCTCAGCACGAGACGTAGCGACATATGGTGCACCGCTGGAGCTCTTGGGGCTGTTATACAAGGTGCGCCCATACGGATACTCTGCTTATTGCTGTGGTTCGAGTCCCTGCTGTTGGCAAAATATCAATCTATTTCACTTAAGCTTAGTAAGAACAAGTCTTAAATTGAATAGTACAGCAAAATAAAAAGCCAAACTTGCTTCACCTGCCTTTACAAGCATTTGTACAAGGTATTAGGTGAACAAAAGCTGCTGGCAAAAAAAAATCATTGCAAATTGACAAGTTCCGTGAAGATGTTGCTCTGCTGTTTGTATTTTGTGGTGTAGAATATATTTTTACCTGCCATGGCATTGTATTACGATGATTAATTTTGTGGTGTAGAATATATTTTTACCTGCCATGGCATTGTATTACGAGGATTAAAAAAATTGCTTCCATGAAGATCTGCATGATGAATCAGTCTTTTATTAATGCTCTTCCGTCAAACAAATTTTTTTGCGGTAGTAAACAATGACAATGAAGGTACAAACCTATACTCAACCGTACAGTTTTTTATGTTATTTCTTTTATATATAGTACACAAATTTACTAAAAAATCGAGCGCTGAAAAAATGAAATTACCGTTTTTATTAGCAAATAATTTTTTTTTTTAAGTTGTATATAAACTTGGAAGCTGATCCTTCTCAAACAGCTACAATGAGCAGCGCTTTCCAAACACTTTTTGGTAAGCTCATATTGTATACCTAGAGCTAATAAACCCTAAATGGACTATATTCTCAAAAGAAATAAATTCATATAACTATGGACAAAGGTATGAATGCCCAAACGTTTGCTGCATTGAAATTAATTCTTAGTGTTCACCGCATTAATATGGGCACTTCACTCAAGGTACCGACTGAAGCTCCAAGTTTGCCCTCAGTAAGCCTTTTTTTATTATTGTCCATCTTTTTAAGAAGCAAATTGAAGGGCAGAAATGTCACTGAAGAGGGACAGAGGAAAATTGACTCACAATCGCGTTTGGGAGGATCCGATCGGTCCTTTGAACTCTGCTGCAATCCTGTAGTCCTATTTTGTTCTCGCGGCCTCTGTTTGTGATGAAAAAACATCAATATGGTAAATTTTACCCGTGCAAATATTGCGATGGCTGAAAAAGTTTTTAGTTGCGGTATTTTTTGCAATGTTTTCCAGTAATAACCAGCAGAGATAAAAACCAGCAGTAAAGACTGATCTCGGACTTTCGCTATGGCGTTCTCTGCCTCTGGTGTGATATACTTAATCACCATCCACACTAATTTTTTAAACGAAGTGAGTTTTTTTTTCACGAATACGAACAGGCCATTTGAAGGAATAGAAAATACCGTTTTAAATCTTCCGGGACACAACGCACTCGTGCAACGCTGAAAAAAATATATATATTGTTGAATACAGTCCAGGGCAAAGACTCTATTTTTTATCAAAATCAATAACTGATATGAATTTTCCAGCGAAAGATTGTGACTTCTGATTTTTTTAAGGAGCAGTTGACAACCTTTCGTAGTCCCATGAATAATTGGCACCATTTCTGTCGGTTGATCTAGACAACTTGCGCTTTTTGTAGATTGCTGAACGTTAATTAAAGATAGTTTTGGTTTTCATGCCGCAGAAAATTAAAAATTAGGTAGATATGAAATGGTATATCATTTGTTCAAATACATTGGGAAAGCTAATTACTGTGGATGGATATAAGGCTAGATGCTGGATGAAAGAACGATAACAATTATTAGCGCCCCATTAACTCTAACCCACTAACCAACATTTGTTCCATCTCCGTTAACAAGGCAATATTAATGTTGACAGCAAAATGGTCAGTCTAAAATAAAATTAAACGTCGTACATAAAGAATAATTCATCAATTCAGTTGTCAGTTTTTAACTGTAAAAAGTTTCAGTGGTCATCAGCTGCCTGAATGCTGGGCAACGGCCGTTAATGGCTATTTTTCAATTTGACTTTCACTGAACGTTTTTATTTCTTTACTTTATACGCACTTCCTTAACTTCAATAAGAAAAGCGTTGGATTTATAAGGTAAGATAATGATATTGGACATTGCATAGTCATCGACTAGCAATTTCTTATAAACTACTTGCTAGCGGTGTTTACAAATGCAATCTGGACGAATAGTAAAGCTATTCCGGATTTATGTATGCAGTTTCTCATGTTTGTGTTCGAAGGAGTCATTAGGAGCGTGGACGAGGTTTTAAGAATCAGCACAGGACAATACAATCGTTTCTCCTCATGTTTGTAAAGTTACATTCTCAAACTATGATAAAGCGCGTTCTCCAACTACCGGTGGAAAATAACATGATTCAGTTAGCAGATAGCTACATGTATCAGTTCACAAGCTGAGCCGTTATGTTCAGAGGTGGACGCAGCCTTAGAATAGTATTTTTTTTATTTCTAGTATTATCCGCCCTGCGGCCTTTTTTGAGCTTTACAGCCAGCTGTCCTCATGTAAATAATTTTCGGTCATTTAGCAGCCCCCCCCCCCCGTTTAACTAGGAGGTCCTTCTATACTTCATTATACTGCACAGAGCGGCACTGGAAACTTATGGTCCTTGGGCCGGATGGAAAAGAAATCTAATTATTTCATTTTTGCAGTAACTTACAAGTTTGCAGCGGGTGATACCGGTTGGGAGATCTACAACTAATGGGTCGGAACCACTGTCCTCACAGCCTCCAAAAGCGGGAGGTAGGGCGGGCAAGTTAGAAAATAGTAACGAAATTGTGCAATAGGGGTGCACTGATTTCTTGTCAATATAAACTGCCTAAATCATGATAATCCCGAAGTAAATTGAGATGCGGAGGCTGCAATGCTTTCTATTAGTCTTTTGCGCAAGCCTCAGGGCTATTATGACGAACTCGAGAGAAGGCCATGAAGCACACTTCACACTGGAGAGCTTCAATGTATAAAAACCCAGAAAAATTAGTCACTGGCATTAAATCGCTTTGTCCATGACTTCTATGGCGAGATATTTATCTGCACAGTTTGTTTGGTGATTTCTCGTCTAAGTCTTGTCAATGCTAAGCAGTTTTATTCATAGTTCTGCTGGCGACTGCTCTATAGCATATCAGTCTCTATTCTTTACTCCAGTCGTTCAAATCTAGGAGTAAGAAATGGTACTTCACTTCTCAACCACAGCACGGTAAATTACATTACAGTATAGCGGCCCACCTATTACACTTCAACTCCTTCATTGTCTTAAGGGGATCAACTCGCGATTTTTGGTTATAATTATGATTTTTCATTTATTTTTTTTGCAGAAAAAGAGTCCTTTGGTAGTGTGAAAGTGTGTCTTGAAATTTTATGGAGCTAGGGCACTATAACCCCCCAGAAAAGGATCCAAAGAGGGGGGGGGGAGGGGCAGAGCGTTGAGATATATCTATTGAGGACCGATTGTTCTAAAATTTGCACAACACATTTGGTTCCTACGACTTTTTGTGACTTAGGCATTAATTTTTAAGATAATGGGAAACATATGTATATATATATATAGGACTTACACAGAGGGTTCCTAACGAGGGGCCGATCGTAGCGGAGGCAAAAATCATGAAATGATACATGCATATTATTTGTAGATGCTGATGCAACGTAAATACAGTATTCAAATTCCATTTATAGTGCAAAAAATGCAGCATATAACATTTCATCACATTTTTTTTTTTGTTTTTTTTGCGTTTCCTGTAAAAAGTAACTTTTGCGCCTAAAAAAAGAATAGACGTCGATGAGTGTTCATGCTAGGAAAAAACAAAAAAAGTTTTCGAATCTTTGAAACATTTCTAACAAAGTCTTAGAGAAACATTTTCCAATTTGCTCTCATATTTTTATTCCAGCTCAAAGCAGTAAATTGAAAATCTGACTCTATAAGTTTATCAGGAATGTTTCAAGGATTCTAAAACTGTCTTTCTTTTTTTCTAGCTTGAACGCTTATTGATTTCTTTTTATTTGAAATTTCACAAAAAATTAAATATATATATATTTACCAATATCTCAAAAACTAAGGCCAAAATAAGAAAAAATTGTACAAGTAAAATATATTTTTTTCAAAAAATACATGTAATGAAGAAGCTTCAGAAAAATCAGTTCAGAAATGAAAAAGTTTCGAAAAATCTAAGTTCATCTCCTTAAAACTTCTTTATTTGTGGGGCGATAGTCATTAAACTTTAACACAAGGTGTAACTGAAAAAAAACACTTTTTGCTCGGATAAGTTTTTTCGTGCGACGCATAGAAAACGTTTTATTCTTAGAAAACGAAATTTTTGAAAAAATCTCAAAACTTATCTGCTCCCACAATTTTGATGCTACGCAGCTACAGTTTTTTGCATTGTATTCCTAAATTGTGTTTCATTTATTTTATTTGAATCAACAGCATTTTTACCCTTCGATTTAGTTTTTGAGATTTTTTTCCATTTTCTTTAACTTTTTTCCTAAAAAGAAATTATCTCAAAAAGGAATCGAAATTAGCAAATGTTCATTCAAATAGAGCAGACATAAATTAGGAATACACTGCAACTAACCGCCACTCTCTAGCTTCAAAATTGTGGGAGACAATACGTTTTGAAGCCGGAAAAATAAACTTTTCAGGAGTCTTGTGAAAGCCCGTTTTCTTTGAATAAATAACTCGTTTTATATAGCGAAAGTGGGAAAAAGTACAGTAGCCGAACCCACATTCTTTTTCGATTTACACACTTCTACCAAGCTTCATTCAAATCGGTGCACCAATGAAAACCTTTTTTATTAGTCGTCATCTCGAATTTCACCATGTGATATTTCCCCATATAGATCAAATTTTCATTTTATATTTTCGTTCAAGTTTGGATGAAACTTGGTACAGATCTGTAAAATCATAAAAGAAAGTGGGTTAGACTCTGGTACTTTTCCCCATATTTACCATAGAGAACGAGTCATTCAAAGAAAACAGTTTTTCCGTTGTCTTTGTATTACTCGTTTTCTATGACGAAAATGGAAAAAAAGTACAGAAGTCAATTCACCATTTTCTCCGATTTTACACATTTCTGCCAAGTTTCGCGAAGATCGGACAAATAAGGTTTTGTGGTAAAAAAAATGTGTTACAAAGCACTCACCCCCCCCCTTCTTCCACCACCAGGATCCTATTCTACCTACTTAGGATTACACTGGATACCTAAAATTTTGCCTGCGTGTCCGTCTAATGTATAGCTACTGCTTAGTGGGAAAAAACAAATTTTGTTAACGAGAGGGTTTTGAAGACCACACACTTAAGTCTGTCTTGAGGGGAGAGCTTGAATGGTATGGTGGAAGTCACGAGCATTTGCAATGAAGTACTGGCTGGTATTTTCTCATAGTTTTAACAAACTTTAAAGTATTCGAGTTAAATTGGATTGTATTTTCAGACAGAAATAGGAACGTTGGCCCACCATTTTCTGCTAGCATCATTTGGGGTTCAGTTAATAGTATTTATATGATTCATGTAATGTTTGTCTTCAAGTCCAGTGGCTAAGCATGGCCCGATTTTTTACTCGTAGTTTCCATCTCACCACTTCTTTCACCAAGCATTTGATGTGTGGTAGAGTTTAAAACTATCCAGTCCTAGACATAATATGGCTTGCTTTGTTCAGGGAAACTCTGCACTAACTTTTTTCTGCGACTTTCTTTATTGTTCTTCATAAAACGACTGTTCGAGGAGTAGCTTCTCTCATATGGGGTGCATTTTTGTCGCCTAAGTTGAGCATTCACTTGCTTTTTAATAAGAATACAACTTGGCTACTTTGTTAATAAGCAAAGCGGAAATTCTTCAAAGCAGTGAGTTTCTTTACCCATTCAGCTGAAACGCAAGTAAGAAGCTTTGTTCGCGTAGACGGTTTGTTTGAGTTTTTATGGAGACATGTATACCAATATTCACATTTTCCTCCAGGAACCATTCTCCGAAAATAATCTCTTTTCAAATGAGAAAAAGGCTTCATCTTCCCTCGCATGTTCACAGCTAAATTAAAGTACCTAGTTAGGTAGTTGTCATGCACTTGCTTACCAATAAACCAATGACTCTGATGGAGGAAATGTAATTTCTGTGCCGTTTCTGAGCCTAGGTTGCTGTCACTTAAATTTAGATATTGCCACGCACTTCCTCACCAGCGACCCTGATGAAGAAAATTCTATCTTCACGATGAGCTTAATTAAGCCCGAATTGTTATCGCATGAGATGTCGTACACTGTTCAGTTAATGCTCATTACTGACTCTTCCAAGGAAATTATTGTTCTATTACTAGAGTGCCCGCGCTATCCAAAATGATAGCGATTTTTTTGTGGTGGTCCGTCATCATTGATCATACTTTACCTATCAATGAGCAGTGCCAAGTTTTTCTTCGGTTAAATGCTGGAAAGCAATGTTTTGTTTTGCCCACATTCGATATTTTCTCCTAAAAAATACTGATCTCTGTATCCAGGATACAGACGCAGTCATATAGCTCAGAAGTTTTTCCTCAAGTGAATTTCTTTTCTGTTGAAAGAAGAACCCAAATTGGAGAAAATTATTTGCTACCAAGATTTCCTAATTTTTTTCGCCTTCTGACGGCTGAAGAATATCTTGCAACTTGTTTCATTGATTATTGCAACCAATCGGAGCATCAGCGCAAAATCAGGGCAGCTGAAGTTTGGTTGAAGGAAACCTCAGGAAAGAGTACGAATCGCGATGCAGCTGAGTGCCGAGAGAAGCTGTATGTATCTGCATTGAGTGAACTTGAAAGTGGGAAGAGAAAGAACTGTATTGAGATTTACGTTTGCCATCATCTGCAACCTGGCTTATTTTCTAGCTATTAGTTTTTATTGATTCGAAAAAAAATATGTTTCGATGTATGGAAAAAGTGGCTTTAATCTTTCGACGTCAAGAACTGTTTCAAGCAAGAAGTACATTGAAATAAAGGAATAAGTATCCCACTTCAACATCAACACAATATAATAAACACCGTCATGGGCTTATTTGTTGATATATTATTATATGTTTATGTGTTTATCATTATATGTTTATCTATTTATGTATTTCTATGTTTGGGTCACTCTCTGAAACAGGTGGCTAGGCAAAAAAAAAAAAAAAAAGTCCAGGTTGCAGATTTTGTAATTAGGTCGCGTTTTCATGGAGATCGATGATTAGATTGCAGAAGATGGCAGAAGTGATATTCTTATCCCTTTATCTCAATTCCCTTCTTGCTTGAAGCACTTCTAGGAATCGAGAAAAAAATAGGTAGAGTCTGTTTTCTGTATAAAATCTATAACTGCCCCAATCATCCACTGTCTGAGTTTCTTCCAGATCCATTTGTTCGGGTGAGGTATACTCGGCGGACTGGTGCTCTTCATGAGTTTGCCTTGGAACNGGATGTTTGGAATGGTCTTGATGGCTCTGTCTTTGCTGGTGCTGGTATTGGCAGCTTTAAACGATCTGTACACAGAGCTATTCTGTGATCTCGGATCTTCTTTTTTTTTTCTTCTTCATTTATTGTTTTCTCCACCCGCTGGGTTGGTTGCGTGGGGGTTTGTTAACCTCATGGAGTTTCTCCGTTCCAACGTCGCCAGCCTGGTGTGATTTAATAATAATAATTTAATAATAATAATAGAGACATTACCGCTTCTCTTAGCGCGATCATGCAGTCTTCTTTTTAGAACTTTTTCCATACATCGAATCATATGTTTATTCTCAATTTTCCACTACAAATACAAAAGCTATTCAATGAATGGGGGACGAAGCAATGATTTTTTCACGGGCAGTAGACATTATTTCTTTCAGTTTGCCTTTCTGTTGTTTAAGCGAAGAAGCGGCGTGTGCGTTTGGCTGATGAGAAGTACAAATTAACGTAGGGCAAGAGATTGTTTTTGTAACAAGCCTGTCCGTGCTATTAAGCCTTTTCAGTATCGTCTAACTTCCATGGTTGCCCTTCAGTGTTTTAGAAAATATTATGAACAAAGGATTTGCTGCATGAAGTTGAATATACTGTAAATGCTGGAGCCCTTGATGCCAGTGCTGCAATCAGCTAATGTCTCATTAAATGCAGAGGTAGTTAAATCTTAAATTTTCGTGATATTGACATGACAAGTATATATAATGGGTGTGAGCGACACTCGCCGGTTTCAGTAGCATAAAAAATAAAAACCTTTAGTGTTGGAATTGCACGACTTACTCCTATTGAATGGGTTATTCCCAAATGAGCTGACAAAGTTACATTGTATTTCAAAATTACCTCACTCGTTCAACGGCGCATTGAGTGAATATGCAAGAGAATTAAATCTACGGAAAATTAGTGAGAGATTTTATTACCACCTGTTGAAACCGAAAACGTAGTGTCTACTATACTGTTACACACGCAGTTTAAAGAAGTGAGGAGTCTTTTTAGTAACCCATATTTTGTAAATAGATTTCAGAGTCACATCTATAGATATCACGCAAGTTTTCAATCACGTCTGGTAGTTTTACTGTAGGTTTATCACAAAAAGCTGTGCAAGCTTTTATCATTTTGCCAAACGATGACAGTGAATTGATTTACTTCAGGCTCTGCACATGCATTAGTGCTGACCAATTGCTGTATGGGAGGGGATTGATCACAAGCGACTATGGCAACTGTTATTTTCATATTACAGTGGGTTGTAATTAGAGCGAAAATCTATTTTCGTGAGTGGGGTGGGGAAAAACTGTTGCTATCTGGAACACCTGTTATATCGCTGCGTAGAGCGCGATTCAAAATAAGTGACATAAGGTTGAGGTGACTAGGTTCGAGGTGTCTAGGTAGTCGCATTATGTTACGCTATAACACATTAGGTTACCTTATGCTATATTAGATTAATTATGACTTCATCAAATTCCCCTCGCCCCATCGCGGGTGATGGTCTTACACCACGAGGCGTTCTAGTGTTCTAACTGAAGATGTCTTAGGGCTAAAAAACTATTGCTGTTTGACGTCTACCTTTGTTCAGCGGTAATCAGCGGTAGATTTTAGAATAGTCTTCATTTTCCGGTATGTTCCGATAGCTGTATCTCTTTGACAACTCATTACCATATGGGTGCTGCATACAATTTTTCTCTTAATCGACAGAAAAGTTCCCCAAGAATAATAGTTGACAAACTTTCATGTGCTCTAGAATTGACTGCAGTTCTGACCCCTTTGGAAATTCTTAATATTTAATACGATGATCCTTATTATTGACGCGCTCCTATTATTGATAGTTATTTTCTCTTCTTCCACCGTTCAGAAGATAATGTAGATCTTTAATGAGATCAGAGTCCATTTATCACTCATAATAACTCTTCCAGTTCGGCACCCACCTACGTTTTTATTGAGAATGGGTTTGCATCTGCTCAAACTAGCTACATGTGATCATTTTAACTCCAACGAGCGTTGCAAATAATATTCTTCTCAAGATAATAATTTTTTTTAATTGAGACGGTCGACTTGAAAGACTAAACTGCAGTCACATTACGTAGTGATTATCAACCGATAGAAAATGGTTTATCCTGAATATGAGAAAAAAACGTTAACGGTGCCGCAATGCAAGTTACCCAATGGTTAAAAAAAACAACAGTATAAAAGCTGCAAATTTATATCCCCTACACATACAGTAATCCCAGGTCTTGTTGGAAGACAGCGGAAAAACTCCTTCTCTGAAGAAGTTTCACCATGACAATCCTCTTTGACATTTGCAATCTACATTCATGACACCGCGTGAAGCCTGAAGACTGTGCGGGTCTTTCTTTCGCTTGCTTCCATACATTCGAAGCTCTCCAATAATTGGATCCTCACTAATTGACAACGGAGATCATCTTGAAATTCCAATTAGTCTCGGCCACAAGGCCCGTACAGACGCCAAGAATTCTTTGGTATACCGAAAATTCCGAAAAGAAAGGCTCGCTAAATGGAATGGTTTTTGCGTTTGGTTTAAGCAAAGATTCCTTGCGTGGAAGACCAAACCGAGAGAGCATTTGTTAAACATTCAAGGGGTAAGGTTTTGAAGCAGCCATTATACGTTCAGAGAAAATTCAGATCATTCTTTAACTAAGAAAACTCAAAAATAGAAATACATTACGTAGAAGCTGTTAATGTGTATGAAAATGACCAATACCATCAGTGACTATTAGAAAACTAAAATCTACGCATCGTCTAGTCTACCTTGATTTATTTTAATTTTTGTTTCATATCACGTGTATGGGAAGGAGATATCGGCTGCTGCTTTCCGAGCGCACTGGAATGGGCCTATTGGTGGTCTACTGCCAGGTACCTAATCTAATGCCAATGGGCAGGACTTACTGTAGCTGGTGCCCAGGCATCCTCACGCAGTATGTATACAATGGGCAAAAACTTATGCCTGTGATATAGCCTAAATAATTGATTCCTGGTGTTCTAGGTGAGGGATGAAGTTAAATGTAGGGCAAGACTAAGACTATGCTCGTGTCTAGGTCACGTACAGTGAGATCTTCTTTCCCCGCACTCATACTGAATAGTGTCACTTTCTGTGGTTGATGACTTGGAAATCTTGGGTGTCAATTTTGATCGAAATTTGACGTTTGAGCCCACATACGTTCGGTTGCCTCACGTGCATCGTAGGAGATTGGTCTTATGAGGCGTGCTTGGAGGGTCATTCGCTCGGTATAGTTGACACGTCACTGCTTTAATTTCTATGTCTTCCCTATTTTGGAATAATGCTCTGTCGTTTGGAGTTTTGCTGCCGTTTGTCATCTGTGCTTGCTTGACAAAGTGGTTTGTGGATGTGCGCTCATGCTGGATGGTGTTTCGCCTTGTGATCTGGCGCATCGTCGCAGAGCTGGTGAGGTCTGCTCTGTATAAATTATATAATTACCCTAGTCATTCACTGTTGGATTTTCTTCCGGAGCAATTTGTTGGGGCGTGGTATACTCAGCGTACTGATGCTCTTGATTGGCTTAGAACCGTTACGATGCCCTACGGGCCAGTATTCTCCTTCATTTTTTCCCCATCGTGTGTGAATGTTTGGAATGGTCTCGATGGCTCAATCTTTGCTGGGGCGGGTATTAACAGCAGCGACCTGTACTCAGAGCTATTCTGTGATTTCGGATCCTCTCTTTCTTTTTTTTTTCTCTTCTCTCTCTGGGCTGGTTGCGTGCGGGGTTTGTTAACCTCATGGAATTTCTCCGTCTCCACGTCGCCAGTCTAGCGTAATTTAATAATAATGATAATAAAGAATACGATGAGAAGCACGTTTTAAAATTTGACTCCCCACGACGCGTTTGCTGTACCTCGGCTCATGAGTTGGGAGGATCGAAGATGGTCGAATATGAAGACGTTAAGATTTTCCAAAAATTTTGTCAGGATATCACAATAAGTTGTAGTGATGATACCGAGTTATCCAAAGCTTCATAAATAGCTTTCAAACAAGGAAATGTTCCTTCACTTTTGATACATTGTCGGCTGCGTTAACTTTAACTACTGCACATAGATGCACCGGAGCGTAACCGGATAATTCCACCGCGGAAAGTTCCATTGGAGTTGCATAGGAAAAATCTGCGATTCGTATATTTTTGAAACAATTTTATAGGTCATCTTCATATTTTCTTTTGAATATTATAGTCAATTACAAATATGTACGTTTTACAATTAGGAGATCAAATAAAGTAAACACATTAATTTATTTTTTATTCATATGGTAGGTAATATCTTTACATTGTTGGAACCGTTGCTATTTTCTAGAAGCATTTTCAACATTAAGAGCTTGTAACTTATTAGAACAGATTGAACTTAGCTGTCGTTGACATCACACGTGCTTTGGAATGCCATATCTTATACATATTATTTGAGACCCTTACTATAGCGATTTCTTTTATACGAAGTGAGGAGAAGAAGTTGAAATTAGTAGATGCACAAAACTACTGCTTTGAGAAACATGCTGATAATATTTCTAAGACTAAAACGTATTGGCGTAGTGAATTTTTCTACAAAGGCTGGAGAGCCCGTGTGTATACTGTTTATGGTCCTGATGCTAGTGAAATTATTTTTCGAAGTGGTATGCACGACCACCCAGATAATGGAGCCGTTATTGATGCTAAACAAGCTGTATATGCAATTAAAAACAGGATCACGAACGCTGCGACGGCGCCTCCGTGAGATGTTCTTACCAATACTCTGCAGTCAGTTGGTGAAAATGCTAGATTGCAACTGCCAAAACTACCGACTCTTAGCTGCATTATTCGTAATTGAAGGAACTCCTGCTGTGCCGGATAAACTGACTGGATTTGAAATTCCTGATTCTGATAAAATTTATTGGAAACGGGTCACGGTTCGTGGCTTTCGACAGTGGTTGTAACGACGCTGAGCGTATATTAATTTTTGCCACTGATGCTAGATTGAATGATTTAGAAGCGTCCTCACTATGGGCGAGTGATGGAATATTTACAACACGTCCGAATTTGTGTTATCAGACGTTCACAGTATCTCGTGAAATGGAAGGCAATATATTTCTTCGGCTTTTTTCTTTGTTACCTAACAAACGACAGGCTAGGCTACATACCAAAGGTTATTTTCTGCTATTCTTTATCTCCGTCCTAATAGTGCGCCTTCCAGTTGCATAATCGATTTTGAACAGGGAATTCACAATGCTTTTGTCTGTTCTTTTAGAGTTAGATATAATGGGACGCCTCTTTCATTTCGGTCAGTCATGCTGAATGAAACTGTGTGACCTAGGATACCGTGTTAGATACAACACTGGTGATGACTTTCAGATAAAAATGAAGTGTTTCACCGCATTAGCTTTCTTGCCACCTGAAGATGTGGTAGGTGAGTTTGAAGATTTATGTGATGATGACGGCATTCCAGCTGATTTTATTTCTTATTTCGAATATAATTACATTAGTGTAGTGAGAGGACGTGGTTATCGACGACGAAGAGACACACCACTTTTCCCTATCAGACTATGGAACGTTCAGGAACGCATAATAGTTGGATTACCAAGGATGAATAATGCTTTCAATGGATTCCACAGCACATTACAAGCTTCTGCTACGTCAACGCATCCAAATTTGCGGAAATTTTGCTCTGCTATTGCAGCTGAAGAAGCTCTGACTTAGACAAAAATTCTACGCAGTCAGAGAGGAGAGAGGAACGTAAATAAAAGAAAATACCAACGAATTAACGACCATTTGAAAACGCTAGTGCAAAACTATCGACAGGAAAACTATATGCAGCTCGTGAGAAATGTTGCCCATAATTTATATTCAATTTAGTTAGCATTAAATTTTACTTTGTATTAAATGCTGTTGTTTAGATGTTATTTTTTACCTCATGCAATTATTTACTTTTTTAACTATAGGCTTCTTCATAATCATAATGGCTGCTAAGCGTTATTTTGTGGCAAAATTACATTAACCCATTTATGACAGAAATTTTTGATGATTAACGACCTAACGGTCAATATGAAGTTTAGATTATTCTATTTATTTTATAGTCCATGCAATGTTAGTAATTGTGCTAAGTTTTGATATTTCTTTATGAAATGTTAGAAAGCGAGACTAATTTCTTTTATGAAGTAAAATTGCCAGTATTTGACCTTATTCATATTAACTGTGTAGGTTAACACTGAATTGTGTTTAAAGTGCATATTGTGTGATAGTGGTAATCCGAGATTACTAGAAAATATTCTAAGAAATATTACTTTTACTTTTATTTTCTTTACCTATGCAATGCAATCTATATACATTGTGTTCAGAAGAAAGCACCACCACTACCAGTATGCAAGTGGAAGGAAGTAAACTGGGCTTAGCTAACGGCTAAGGTGTATAACCTACGAAGTCCTCCTGTGATTGCCGCGCCCCATAAGAAAGGATGGGAGAACTTAACCCTTTGGCCCATCGGGTGCCCCTTGAGAGGAAGAAGCATTGAGTATGTAGACGAAATGACAAAGGCCCGAAGAATACATTCTGCTTGCCTAAAAGAGTTTCTGATAAAAAGGTTCTGTGGTTTTTCTAAACTTTAGTTGAACCAGTCCCCTCAGGGGGCATAGGATGGGCCATAGGGTTAGGTTAGTTTAGGCCTCGTGTAGGTTACCTTGTCACTAGCTAGGCCTTTGGGACGTCTGTCTTTCGTGTCTACTTTGCTTCCTTCCCGATTTCATACCCATCCCTGCTTATGCTTTATTCTGTTCTCTCTCTTCTTTTCCGACTTAATTGCTGTTCTCCACATTTTGCTTGACATTCTTTGACCCTTCTTTCTTCCTCTCTTTGGATCATAGTTACTCTGTAGGTAGGGAGGCCTAAACTAAGAATAGGAACCAGTGTGTATCTAGAGAGCTAGGTATTATCCCTACACGGTCACCGAAAGTCAATTTAGCTGGGCCTACGGAGCGGGTGCACAAAGTCAAATTAGCTGGACCAGCTGCTATAAGGGCCAAAGTAGTCCTCAAATAATTAACTCGTGTAGTCTTCTGCAATTACTTTTGAATTGAAAATACCCTGTCAAGATTTTCATGCGCTGGAACTTTCCGCGGTGGAACTTTCCGCGGTGGAATTTTCCGCGGTGGAATTTTCCACGGTGGAATTTTTCCCCTTGGAATTCACCTAACACCGCACCGGAGCTGCAGGATCCTCCTGCACAAGGGCTTCAACTGAGGCAGATCTGCATGATAGATGGCGAAAACACAGCAAATTTTGACGGGAGCATCCAGTTGCTTGAAGCGATGATAGGCCTCTTGAGATGTAGAAGCTCTTCAATATGCAGTATTCCCAATAAACTATTGCAGTTCCTCTGCCAGCTGCATCATGTAATTTACTTGCCAGAGCTTCTAAGATAAATTGTCTTGAGATGGTATTATTTCAGATACTGAGGAATACGATGAGATGCACAACTAGAAATTTGATTACCCACGACGCGTTTCGCCGTACCTCGGTTCATCAGGGGGGAGGGTCGAAGATGGTTGTTTGAAAATTATTTTTAAAGCTTTGGACAACTCTGTATCATCACTACATGTTACTGCGATATCATGCCAAAATTTTCGGAAAATTTTAACGTCTTCAAATTCGACCTGATGAGCCGAGGTTCGGCGAAACGCGTCGTGGGCTACCAAATTTCTAATTGTGCTTTTGGCCGTATTCTTCAGTATTTAAAAAAAGCCATCTCAAAACAATCATAATCTAAATATTAATACGCTAGTACCTACCTACGTACCTACCTTTTGTGTAGCGCTCTTCATCACTAACAGATCGAAGAAAATTCGAGCTTTACTGAGTTCGGCAAGCTGAGTATCTATGTACGGCGGGTGTCAGTAATCTCTCGACCACAGGCCAGGTCTTTCTAATTACGTTTAGAGGCCTCAAGTTTTCAAATAGATATAAATATTTGTGCATCTGTTTAGCGGTTTGCTGCCAAAGGAATCCCATGGATCCAGTTAGACAGAGCAACTTATCAATATATCCCACGGGTCCACTTGGGCAGGGGCAGCTTCAGTAATTATTATCAGCAAAAAGGCTGGCGAAACGCCAGATATCATACATCGAATCTCGGTGTTGTTTTTGAAGTTGATGGGGGATTGCCATTGCACATTGTGAAGGTTTCACTGATCGATCTGAAGCGCCTTGCCGGAGCGTGAAAGCTTCACGGTTGCTGGTAGATACTGCAGGGGTCAGCAGTCCGGTACCGCTGGGCAAGGTCTTTTTAATAATTATTTATAGACGCCTGAGCTCTTAAGTATAAACGTGTATTATTGTTTGCCGTTAACGTGGGAATTCCAAGGTTTTGGTTAGACGGAGCAACTTCTGGGAATCAGTAACGTAGCTAGAAAATCTCCATGGGGGAGGAGGGGAGGAGGGAGACGGCTTGACAAAATATACTAGGCCCTAAGCAATGTGAGCTTTTAGGGCCGCATTTTTACTGGGAGGGGGTGAGGCTTTTCTGGGAGGGAGTACGTCTTCCCAGGCTCGCCGCCCCTTGGCTACGCCACTGCTGGAAATTAGCAGCAGAAAAAAAAGAGGATGGACTTAACATATCGCACATCGAGTCCCAGTGTTGTAGAGTAAGTGTGGTATTACCATGCTAAAATATGAAACTTTCACGAGTCTGTCTGAAAGGCTTTGCAAAGCCGTGAGAGTTTCAAGGGCACAGGTAGTAATAAAAAAATAATAATATAGTATGATGCTTTATAGGTCGTAAAATATTAGAGCACAAAGTTAAAATCCCGACAAGGAACTGTGGGGTACTCACACTTAACTTACGCAATTTTAATTTACAGACATCGTAGATCTTCTGTAATTGTATTGATTTTCAGTTTTTCTCTGAATGTCTATTGGTGATAGAACCTGAGCAGCATGCCTAGGCAAACAATAGCTGGAGGCACTTATCTAGATCTAGATGGTCATCTTTCTGCCCAACCTCAATATCAGAATATCACTGGCGTGGTGATAGTAAGACCGAAGTACCAATAGACAATATCTGAAAATCTTCTGTATCATTTGAAATAATGATGCATATCTGAACGAGAGAAGCACTTTCATAGCGTATACTTCCGCAAAACCAAGGCAATGTAACCGAGAAATCAAATTTGCCCTGACAACCGAATTTCTGTATGATCAACACCAAAATCAGGTCATTCGTACCTCTTATCATTCCTAATAGTTCTTGTAATTTTCTTGAAGATCCGTCCATAACTTTTTGAGTTATTTTCTGATAAACAAAAGATGTAGCCAAAACAAACAGATGAACCAAAGTATCGTCACTCAAATTTGGTCATGAGTGCCATTTACTATTTCTAACAATACCAGCAAATTAGACGAAGTTTTCCATAACTTTTTGAGTCATATTGGTGGTAACAGATAGACAACTGCGGTGAATGCTTAACCTCATTGGCTGAAATATTAACTATCTGTCGGAGACAAATAACATTGTAATTCAGGGAGTGCTATTCTTCATCCTAAAATTAGTTTAATTTCTACATCTATCCATATTTTACAAAAAATCTTTGAACCTTGCTTGCTTGTTTATTTACTGGTGTCTTGTTTGACACAACTTCTTCGCTTATAGACGGGAAGAAATTCGATGGACTTTCCATTTGTTGGCGCTTTAATTCGATTGTATCTGTGATACGGAAGTTAAACTGAGCTGGGCCTCAAGTACGGGCACTATCAATTCATCAGGTCCAAGGGCAATACAACTGAAATACCTACGCAACATATAATAATTTGACTTTGCTAGCGACCTGGGTGTTGAATATTCGTTGAGAAGCTAGGAATCTGTTCATAATGAACCGAACGGGCCGCTCCTCGACGGGTAGAAGAGGACGGCCTAATAGCGGGTAGTCTATCCCCAGCTAAGTAACCCCTTTTTTTCTTTTTTTTTTTTGCGAAAGCGAAGAAGATCGCAATGACGACCCAATGGGTCACGGGCCGTCTAGTATCTAATTAAAATTTGAGATAATTTTTCTTAAATTGCTTCGCTCCTAAACTACAAAATTATGTGAAAACTTTTTATAAAATCCTGTCTTCAACTATATTGGATCTTTAATATATGGAAAGCAAAACAATCCGCTTATTATGTAGAACCATCCCAGTGAGTGCTTCAATGTCTGTTCAAAACAATTGCTACAATTGTCATCTTTTCAGCTTGTTAGTCTGACCATTTCAGGATGTATTAACATTACACCTGTATTGCGAGTAGCTATCATAAAACTTAACTGATCTTTGTTCATGAAATTGCTTAATTTTTTAACTTTCACTTTTGATGTAGTTTTAATGAGCAATCGCGAAGGAGACTGTACAATAATGCGCAATCGCTGGACTGGCAGTGCTCGAGATTATTGTTTTATTTGCACAGTCATTAATGAACCATTGATGCACAGAGCGAAGGAACTGTGATATTGTTATGGGAGAAGTAATGTTAAGTGATACATAGACGTTTTACAGACATTACAGTTCTTTCACTACTGTAAAAAATGATATTGTGTGCCCCCTTAGCGAAAGACCTACACGAAAACTGTCACGGTACAGCATCCGGCCTACAGAAAGTCTGTATTAGGTTAGGACCGTTAGGTGAATTAAGAATAGGTAAGGATAAGTTCACGTCAGCATACGTATGCTGACAAGAGGGCCACATACATTCCGCCGCAATGAAAAGTTTTTATTATCTGGTAGCTTGTGCCACTACATTCATCCCCTGTTTTTATACTAGTAATAGACTCTTTTAAGGCCAGTATGGATTTTTAACTTCATTAAAGGAAACTTAGCTGGCGTAAGCTTTCTACAGAAGAATTGTTGAAAGCTGTGATTTATCGATACCATTTGCTGCCTGCTTGAATACATATTAATTCTAATATTTCACAAGGCATTTCAGTTGTTCTCTCAATGAGTAGAGTGACCCAATGACTATCTTTAAGGACAGTGACCCAACAGACAACATTCATAACAAAGTTGGCTACATGTAGGCCTGAAAATCACTCTCGCGTGCACGCAGCATCACCATGTTGGGTCCGCAGCACAGTTCCTTCAATAATTATACAATACATAATATATGCTCATCTTTTGCACCGAAACTAGTCTTTAAATAGACGTAGCAATCATATGCCGCAAATCGACAGTCGCTTAGTTTGCGAAGTTCCTGCTGTGTAATTTTCTTTCAACTTCTCTTATAGAAAATGATCCTGCTTAGTTTTAACGGTGACTGTAGGAAAGCTAAGCCAATTTCGCTTATTCCTTTAGCTCGCTGTCAATGTGATGCAGTATAGCTGCTAATTAGTTTATCTTACGAGTATAACTTTTGAATTTAGTATTTAGACGAAGAGGCGATAATAATTTTTATTATTCGAAGATAATAATTTCCAGTACTACTTAATGCTGGATCAACTTAATTAGTGATAAAAGGTCTTAGCAGTTTCCATTCGGAGGCTGCCTGGTTCATTTAAAACTGTCTTCTGGCTTAGAGTATTTGTGGATTTATAGGGGGTTTGTTTTAGCTCTCTGGAATTAAAATGAAATTTTGTGCTTTCGATAATCTGCGACGGCCAATTTCTATAATGCAGGCACGAGCCCAAAAAGAAATGTGGAAAACCAATGGATTGCATGTAACTACATTACTTCAAGCTGGTAAGCGCAGTGTTGATTCTTTCTGTATACTGAAGTGCAGAATGTTCTGTACTTCAGTGGCAAGCAGCCACGAACTGTAGAAAGGAAGTAGTTAAATACTAGGAGTGAACTCCGTAGACTCTAGCCTTGCCCTAATTACAATATTATCCTACTTCCCTTATCTGTCCCAGCCTAGGCACTGAAAAAAATTTCTTTTGGCCCTGCTCCCTGCTCAGGCACATTTTGTTTCTTGTAAAAGTTATATTCAATTTGAATTTGTGCACATATGCGAGGACTTCGTTATTTTGTCATCGTATCGTCCAAGAATTTTTTTTTTTTTTTCGCTTGATCTCTATGAAATGTACTGCCTGCATGCATCGCTTTTGGTCCTTATGAAGTCAAGCAATCGATAACTAATGGATCTGTGTGGCTTTTACATCTTTTTCGCACATTTTAAGTAAAACCAACAAAATTCTGAAAGGAATAGGATTCCCTAGTAACAATTAAGTAATTGGAACCCGGCCGTATTGGTTTTACAATTCTCATTATTGTGACTAAGAAAAGATCTCCGCAACTTATTATTATTGTCACTGATCAAGAGGTACCCAGAAGTGTTTTTCCAGAGAGTTTGCTTAAGATGTGTTGAATTTACCACTTCTGTAATTTGCTATTATACTTTTAAGAAGCACCTGTATGACGTTTTAGAGTAGAATTCGTATTTATGTCCCAGCTGTCCTCAAACAAAGTAAATGCAATACTAAAGGTGGTGTTCTTCCCTGCTTTAACTCTTTGCTGCTGAAGTCCAGCATCTGATTAGTGTACTACCTTGCTAAGCGATATACGCTGGATTATTAGTGGCTTCAAAACATATTCCTTTCATGAGTTCTTTAGGATCATGGTGCAAAAAATATTTGAAGGTGCACAATCACGACGGTAGAGACAGTGATGCAATAATTACTTCCGCCAAGGAGGTTATGTTTTCGTCGGGTTTTGTCCCTCTGTCTTTCTGTCTGTCTGTCGCCATGATAACTAAAAAAGTTATGGACTGATTTTGATAAAATTTACAGGGATTGTTAGGTATATTAGGAGGAACAGATGATTACCTTTTGGTGAAGATCCGTCAATTCGTCTGTTTGTTTCTCAGCCTCAGTTTTCTCAATGCCATAACTCAAAAACTTATGAATATGTTTTTTATGAAATTTACATGAGTTGTTAGGTATATCACAAAGAGTATATGACCAAATTTTTGTGATGATCTGTTTGTTCGTTGGTATGTTTTATGTTTGTTACGCAGAAACACAAAAAGTTTAGAATGTAACTTTATGAAATTTGCAGAACTTGTTAGTAATGTTTGAAGATAAAAATGACTAAATTTTGTTGCAAATCAGTTGGGTCGTTTGTATGTTAATCATGGCATCAGAGCCAATTTGGCTTTTTCGTTACCGTTGCCTTCCTTACTTGGCGTTGGTATGTGCTCTCAGAGTGCTCTAGTTCTCAATGACATTTTTTTTTATCACAGCTCTTGATGCCCTGGAAGAATGAGCTGAAGCAATGTGATGAAAAACAATTCGGTAGTGCAACTTCCCTGGCCATTTTTACGCCGACAACTTCCTTTGAACATTGGCATCAGATTGCTCAGTTTCAATTCTCAGATTGTCAATGAAACAGAATCTGTCAAAGTTGAACCAATGACCCCTTAAACTTTCCTACAATGTTTCCTTGTGTGCCACCGTTATCGTTATTTTGATCTTCGAGTAGTCAATTAGGTAACTAGATAACTCTGAGAGCGTATACCTTCGCGAAGTGAGGCAACGGTAACAAAAAGGCATATTGGCTCTGAAACTATGATTTCTTTTGTATCAACTCCAACATCTAATCATTCCTGCTTTTTAATAGTATTAGCAGTTTCTGCAATTTTTTTCAACATTCTTTCAGAACTGCGTGAGTTATGCTGCTAACAAACATTATGACAAATATATGTCAAACATACAAACGCACCAACCGATCTACACCAAAAGTTAGTCATTTATATCTTTTGATTGTACTAACAACTCCTGCAAATTTCATAAAGATCCATTCAAAACTTTTTGAGTCATTGCATAACAAACATTATGACAAATACAACTCAAACATAGAAACGAATAAACCGATCTCCTCCAAAATTGAACCATTATTGCCTTTTCACATCATAAATAAATTCTGTAAATTTCATAAAGATGGATTTAAAACTTTTTGAGCTATTGCGTTCAAACATTATGACAAACATAAGTCCAACATACAAACTAACCAACCGATCTATTACAGCGTCTCTGGGACCTGGATAGACTTGGAGACTATACTGGTGGTATCGGCGGATGAAGACGAGGTTCTACCGTGGCCAGACGTTAGTGCAATGTGCAAGGTACAAGGTGGAATGAGAACACATCTCAAGTGCTGAATCCTGTATTGATATGATTATGCAGTGGACGTCGAGGTACCTTGTATAGCTCTAGGTACGCAATATGATGTGACGTCTACAGCTAGACAGTTGGCGTCTAACACGTGCGAGCTGTACTGTGTATGAGCTCTGAGCTGGCGCGGGCAGGTGTGCCGCGCTTTTATACCAACCGTCGCACAAGGCGGGCGAGGTGTGGCTCTCACCTGGCCATTGCATCCGGCGGTTGACTGACGGCCTTACATACGTCCCACTCGAATGATTTTGGCGGAAGGCCAAAAACTTTGTGATCGGGTTGCGGGGTTCACGAGTGTTGGACTCAATCATTTTGGTAATGTCGTCAGTCTACCGTTTTGGATACATTTCAATTAATCATGTTGACTAAGATCATTCTTGGACTCAGCAATTGTTTCAATTTTCTTTTCCTTCACGTACTCACAATGGCATCAAATCGTGTAAAAGCAATCAATTAATTGACAATCATGACGAGGTGTACGATTAAGCAAGTACGAGATCATTAATAAACACAAAAATTCACAACATTTGACATAGTAGATATTTTTTTCATTTTCTTGCGCAAATCATTTTAAAAGTAAACACAGAAATGCACAGAGATTGTTGACATAAGAAATCGCAATAGTGCAGTAAGATCGCCTACAGCAATACCAGCATTGGCGCATTGCCTCCATTCCTATTAGGTTCAACTTATCGTACTAGCGTGTACATGTACAGAAGTGTTTTACTACGGTTACAACTCCTACAACGGTTCAAGCTAAGGTTGAATATGGCAGTAGTATTCAAATCCTAATCTGATGACCCGATTGCAGTAAGTTTACATTAGTGTGGTGTATCAGTGGAATCTTGATCAGCTTGCTCGACCTGCTCCGAGCGGTGTTCTTTTTCTGGTTCGGGCTGTGGATGATCGAGGAGTCGCTCGAAAAAACGTCTCCGAACCTCAGGGTCACGGTTCTTCAGAACGTGGCGTAGTGTATGCATTTGGTCCTTATAGTGTTTGAGAGCCTTTCTCAACTGTTGTTTTCTTCTTCGAGATTGGCTATGTGTGTCATTTGTCGCTACTGTGTTGCTTCGCACGAGGCATGTAGTGTGCTGTGTGGCATGATTCTGTATTTTTGTACGGTGGAGGATTAGTGTTTACTACCGGTTGTATGCCTGAGCTGCCAGCTACCGATAGTACTGGGGGAACAGATTCGACTGCTGCCGATGTAACTGGTACATCTCCAGGACTATTCTGCGAAGATGGATCATCCCAGAGCACCACAATTTAGTCATTTATGTCTTTCAACATCACCAACAATTTCTGAAAGTTTCATAGTCACTTAAAACTGTTTGAGTTATTGTGATAACAAACGCAAAATTAAACACAGCAACAAACATACGGACGAACTAACAGACCATAAAAAATTGTCATATACGCTTTGTGATCTACCTAGCAACGCATGTAAATTTCATAAAAATCCATCCATTACTATTCGAGTTATGGCATTGCGAAAAATGAGGCAGCCTAACAAACAAATGGATAAACGGATCTTCACCAAAAGGTAATCATTTGTTAGTCCTAACATACCTAATAATCTCTGTAAATTTCGTCAAAATCCGTTCTAACTTTTTGAGTTATTTTGGTGATAGAGAGACAGAAAGACAGAAAAAGAGACAGACCCGATGAAAACATAACCTCCTTGGCGGAGGTAGTTATTAACCCCTTTTTGATCTCAGGAAATATTGGCCACCATCTAAAAGTTGCAGAGGAAAATATAATAAAACTAGAGCACTCTGAGAGCGCATACCTCAGCCAAGTGAGGCAACTGTAGCAAAAAATTCAGGTTGACTCTGAAACCATAATTTTCTTTGCACATACTCCAAAATCTAATCATTTGTGCCTTTTGATAGTAATAATAGCTTGTGCAATTTTCTTGAAGATCCGTTCATAACTTTTTGAGTTATACTGTTAACAAACATAAAGACAAACATGAGTCAAACATACAAACGAACAAACCGATCTGCAACAAAATTTAATCAGTTATGTCTTTTAACATTACTGACAACTCCTATAAATTTCATAAAGATCCATTCATTATTTTTTGAGTTATTGTGCTAACAAGCATAAAATTAAAAACAGTGACAAACGAACAAACGGATCATTACCAAAATTTGGTCGTGTACTCTTTGTACTATACCTAACAACTCATGTTAATTTCATCAAAATCCATTCATAGGTTTTTGAGTTATAACATTGAGAAAAATAAGGCAGACAAACAAACAAACGGATGGACATATCTTCACCAAAAGTTAATCATCTGTTCCTCCTAACATACCTAACAATCCCTGTAAATTTCATCCAAATCGGTTCATAACTTTTTGAGTTATCTTGGTGACAGACAAACAAACAAACAGACAGACAGACAAACACAAGAAAACGTAACCTCCATGGCGGAGGTAATGACACCAGTTCTAAACTCCGTGCCGTCGCTGAAACTCGTCTAGATGATCCAGTCATCGTTGCAGAAGTTAAAATAGAGAACACGGTATTACTTAGAAGTGACCGCAGAGATAGGAAGTGTGGCAGTGTTGCATTATACGTAAAAAAAAAATCTTGGTTTAAACACATAACAGAATTAAGTCTCAAATGGGATACGCGATTGTATTATCGTTAAGATAGAAAAACTTAGATTAACGTGCGTGGTGTGCTTTCGGCCGCCAAAATGTGCCAGCGAGAAACTTGCCGAAATGTTGTAAGTAAGCAAAACACACTACAATGAAGTTCAGCGTTAGTACCAATTTTATATAATTGTTAAGTTTAACTTCCTCCTCTTAAAATGGTTTACGCCAGACTTTCCTGATGGAACAGGTAGCTTTGTTCTATCTGGTACATTATCGGCAACTAGATATGAAAAAGATCAGGCCTTTTCTCTAGTTCACATTATGGAAGAATTTTCACTGACCCTAATCTCATCTCCATAAAGGAATGAAAATGTCTTAGATTTTCTCTTTGTAGATAACTCACAATTGATCAAGTATCGAAATACGTGATACAAAATTATCTGGTCATTGACTTGTTGAAATAACATTCAGCTTGCCAAATGAGATTCATATAGACCGCAGAAAAATTCACAAAGAAAGCCAGACTACGGGACTTGAACGTGCATAAACAGTATTATTTAATAATTCACGCAATGTTTTCATTTATTTTTAAACATATTTATATCTTTATCGTCACGCTCCATGGGAATAAGAGAGGAAAAAATTTAAATGCTGAACCAAAAAGTGAATTTTACGGCTTGGCGGGACATTTCAGCTAGGACCCATGGAAATTCCATGGTAATAAACAGAGCAGTACTGTATAGTTATTCACGTCATATTTTCATTTTTAGAGGATAGAAACCTGGCGCAGGAGGCAACGGAGGCTTTTTTGAAATACACTGGGTACGGAAATAATAGCTTTAACACAAAATTTACCCTATCTCATTTTTGCACAATCAAATTTTCATGAACTTGCAGAGAAATCGCAATATCTTATGGCAACACTGTTGAGGTTGTTTACATTTCGCTGTGTCTCCTGATTTACAACTCTTTGCATTTTTTCCCTTTTTGTGGCTATTTGTATTGTCTCCTAAAATAGGACTTGGAAAAGCTCTAAATAACGAGGAGAAAGAAATTATCATCAGAGAAGCTGCTAAAAGCACCTCTTCTGATGTTATTATCCGAAAAAATAGGACGCCATATTGACACAGTGACAAGATTTTTGGACAATTCACCACGGAAAAAAACAATCAGATGCTGGGCATTTAAGGACTGTTGTTGATAGAGACATGAGAAATGTGGTTTTCAGCTACGTAAATGATTCGGGCAAACACGCAGATCAATATTTACGGCTGCTGGGCTTTCTGAAGTACCTAAATCACAAGAAATGACAGTCTTCGCTTTATTGCACCATGTCGTATTCTCTCTGAAATTGGCACCTCTGACCCCAAAACATGAAATTTTGAGGATGGAATGGGCAGAGAAATATATGAAGATCAACATGAATCATGTTCTTCTCACCGACGGAAGCAGGAAAACCCTTGATGGACCTGATGAGTAAGGGTTGGGTGCTACCTGGAGGTGTCATCAACGCGTAAAACGTTAAAAACAGGGCGGTGGTGTTATTGTATAGGCTGGTATCATATGGGATCGACTTATAGGTCCGGTTAGAGTACCTGCTGGCGTGCAAATTACATCTGCATCATATAGTGACATGTTAAAGGACGCATTGGTCCCATAGCTAGATGACATACCTCTTTCGTTGCTTCGAAACTTGATTTTCATGCATGATAATGCACCTTCTCACTCTGCCCGTACTACCACAGTATTCCTGGATTCTTTGGGGTTCCATGGAGAGAAAGTGATGGTTTGGCCACCGTGCTCTCCTGATCTAAGCCTAATTGAAAACTTCTGGGCCTTTCTGAAAAGGGAAATTTACGCAGATGGAAGGCAGTACAGCTCAAAATCTGTCTTGCGTCCAGGATGCTGTTGCTGCTGCAGCAAGTTCAGTTCCACCTGCAATAAAGAAACTAGCTGGCTGCATGGATTCAAGTACTATTGAAGTTATTAAACGTAATGGGGGTCGTGTTGGCAATTAAGACGTTTTTCAGACATTGTAAATTTTTGATTAATGATTTCTTGTGTGATATATATTTTTCTCACTTGTGATGTTCATTTTTGCTCCTCTGGTGATATAAAACTTCAACTATTTTGGTTTTTAGTCAAAATGCTATTACCGTGAAATTAGTACCATTGACAAAAAGCATCATTTTCTTGAACCAACCCGATTAGCCGTTTGGAAATTTACAAACACTATAAGCATCACAAGTTTAACTCTTTGAGATATATCACTGAAATTTTCAGCTAGATAGTCGAGATATGGTCAATTCTGCGATGAAGCTATTACTTTCATAGAGGCATAATTTGAAATGTTACGAGTCGCGAAAAACTCCTCACTCACTGAATCGGCGTGCTACACGACGAGAAGATAGGAATGAAATAGAAAGAAAACAAATTTGAAAGTGCCGAGACAATAGCACCACTTCTGAAGATCACGTGGTCGAGTTATTACCATACGCAAGAAATGGAGCGGATTGGTGCTTCGAACGTTCTCTTCACAATGCTCTCCAAATGGAAACAACTGATACTGCCGTGGATAAAAAACTGTTCACCTCTTTGGATGCCGGGCAAACGAAAGATCTAAAGCCCCTCGTGGCTACCCAGAGATCGTTCAGTGTTAAAATTCAGGGAATGTAAGAGCTAAACTATCACAAAAAACTAGCTAACCAACTAACGTGCTCAATTCAACGGAGATTCGAGCGATTTAAAACCATAATAATACTATGTTTGAAAAATTCTAGAAGGGATTACTGTCAATGTCCACTGGCGAATCCTGGCCAGACACTCAGACCGTATTGGTCGCACTTGTGAAGTGCGAATTCTGATCAAAACTGGTGGTGATGCGATAGCCACGAAGTGTTCTAATAGCTTCGCTGTCCGGAGGGCAAGGTTATTCAACAAAATGCCGCGTCACATGCAAAATGTCACCGATACAGAACTGAGAATTTTGAATACTTACTGGACGCCTACACTGAACTGCCTTATACACCAGCAGTAAGGGGTTACGTGCAATGTGGGGATAACTCGCTACTAGCCCTCCCGCAGGTAACGGACTGCAACATAACCTCTGCACAAGGTGGGTGGAGTGGATAATGCCACCTGTACTTCGTCCAAAGAATCATCAAGGTAAGGTAAAGTACTCCTTGAACTGACTTTTCTGGCTTGAATTACAGCAGTTCGGAGAATCTAAAAAGTAATTTTTTTATATTTTTCACAGAAATAGCAAAATCATAGGCATTTCACATTCTCTTCTAATATGCAAATGCCTGTTTCACCCAGTTCTGCCCCCCCCCCTGAAGTAGTCGACCAAATCCAGCTGCTCTCCTTCAGATTCAAAGGTTTCATAGAGGCGATATGAGTTCTTTTGAACAGCCTTTATTGCGGTGAAGTTAGACAAGTCGAAATCCACCGGATGCGAAGTTAAGAATCAAATGATGTTTGAAGTCTGTGGTCCACTTGGTAGCTTACTCATACGAACAGCACTACGGGCGAGGGCGCTAAGCAGCCACGACTCAATTTAATCACGTGTATAAAATTGTTTTCTTGTCGTCGGCTCTGAGCAGATATTCGCCTATGAGGATGTTTGGTTGTGATGTTGTTTTTCCCGAAGATCTTTTATTGATACTGAAGCATTAGCATACTCTCTTGAAAGATTTTACGATATTTGCACGATAACATATGAACGATTACCGATTTGCGCTCGATGTTCGTGGAAATAATTGTAGACTGAGCGCGAAACGGTAATTTTCTCGATGAGTTTTTATGCGAACGCAGAGCTGATGAACAATACTTGGCTTGTATTCGCTTTCCTTAAATTGAAATCAGTATTACTTGAGGCCTCGTCACGTGATTGCCGCCTTGATTTCCATAATTCGACCAAAGAACTCCATATCTGCAAAGCATAAAACTACTTCTGCACTTTCATAATAACTTGTGAAGCAAAAGTTTGTAATAGTGCAAAACACAATTGAAAGGAAGAAAGTACAGACAGCAGTACAGCATCTTGAATGTAATTCCAGTTAGCTTATATGCAATATGAGTGATACTGTCTACCCAACTCAAGTATTCGCTTCACTGAAGTGCTGAAATTTTGGCCTATCGAGCGAAATCCGGTCCGACAGAGAAATACAGTAAACTAGAAGAAAAATTGTCTACTGGTGGTGACCCATCGGATCACGGGCTGTCTAGTATTATACTAAAATTCTGTGAACATTGGTTGTTTATTTGATTGTCTATTTAGTTGCGTGTTTGCATACAATGTGGAATTGACACAGGTTTCAGCTACTTGCTTATTTGAATACAATCTATGTTATTGTATGTACATATGGAAAACTAAGCTAAGCACACATGTTGGAAGGCCATGCTGGCAAGACAATATCTTTCATACATCGCGTCGGAACGGGACTGACATTCGAGGAGCGTCGTAAATTGGAAAATTTAGGATAAGCTGTTAGTTGGGTCACGTACAGTCTAGTATTATACTAAAACTCTTTGAACTCTCAATAATGTAGAGCTCAAGTACGTAAGCAGCTTCTCTTACCTGGGTCATAAAATCACTGATGATTTTCGTGATAACCAGGATATAGAGAAAGAAACGTGGAAGCTCCATGGAGCTGGTAAC
>LQNS02000140.1:17473684-17493125 GCA_001587735.2 Parhyale hawaiensis
TCACTGCGACATGCTCTGTGTGTAACCTAGAAATAAGAAACATTCTCCTGTGTACCATATTTCATTCCAATTTTGTAATGTCTATGAGTACTTAATAAAGATTATTATTATTATTATTTATCATACCGACAGCGAGGAAGTTGTGAAGACCCGTCTTCATTTAACACACTTTCGTGACTAATATGCTTCTGAAGGATACGCTACAACGGTCAACTTAAATTTTCATATAAAATCAGTGCTCTCTTTTGCATTTCATCTATGCAGCTTAATCGTTCAAAACCTACCACAGCAAGCAGCAAAAAATTGCTGAATTAAATTAAATTACCCACCGGATACCCTACCTACCGAAGGACAAGATTTCAGTACATCTCAGATTTTTTGTTAAGGAAAACTGCTCGGTCAAATAAAAGCAACGAGCAGAAAACTATAATTGTATCTAGTATTCCGTGAAAGATCACCGTCTCGTTTGTTCTTCGTTGTTTATCTAATGAATTTATATGTCGTAACCTGAGAGTAAACATATGCTTTGATGTATGGAAAAGGTAATAAAATCAGACACAATGGCAGGGCTAAGAAAAGCTGCAAATATCTTTATTGCTACTATTTCAAGAAGTGTTTCAAGCAAGAAGTGCGTTCAGTTAGAGAGATAAGGATCCCGCTTTCTCCATCTTCTGCAACCTGGTCATCAATCTCCTAGAAAACGCAACTTAAAATTGCAAAATATGCAACCTGGCCTATTTTTCGCCTATTTCATTAAGAGTGTGACATGGAACATATAAGTAAACAACACACGACGGCGTTCATTATGTTGTTTGACTTATAAAACTCTGGTAATCTTGCTTGCGAGTTCGCTTGTATGTCACCGTGGCACACAATTTATGTCGTAACACAGAAAGAATAAATTCAACAGTTGAAGATTATTTAAATGATACGATATCAATGGGGGATGCATCTGAGATCGGTGGCCTTTTCACGGTGGTTTTCTGGGACAGCATCTTGACAAGCTCAATTCTCCCAGTCTCTTTAGGTATAGGAGATACAGTTGAGTGGCCTTCACTATCGCATCAGCCCCTTATTCAAGCACAAGCAAGTTGGCAAAAACTGCGGCCAAAACATTAACATTCAGGAGTCAAGACGAGATGGACACTTAATGAGCGTTGTAACTTGGATACAGATTGCTATATACGTCGGGTGAGTTGATAAACTGGAACTCTGAAATACTACTTGCGTGGCCAGTAGCAGCAGCTAAAACGGTTGAAGAACGTCACCAGTGCACTGTGGTTAAAGCTAAAAGAATATCAACACGCACCTACGCTTCTGCAGTACTTACAGTATATTTGTGGTTGGTTTTAGTAACCCAATGGGTCACGGATAGTTTAGTTTAGATTAGATTAGATAGGCGGCAGTAGACGAACCAATAGGAAAATTCCCAAAGAGACACCGGAACTTACGTCCCGGCCCTCTATGAGCCATTGCTATTATATTAGTAGGATATAGAAGGCTGGATAAAAGAGAAAAAAAGGGGAAAGATTCCCTGCCAATGAGACGATCATGAATGCACGCAAGCACGATCAAGAGCCGCTGATATGCGGAGCTTGGAGATGTCAAACTGTGTATTTGGAGCGGGAGAGAGAAGAAGACGGATTAAGGTGGCCTCGGAAGCCTTGGCCTGTTAATAGCTTGCATCTCCTGCAGGAGGAGTTCTAAGCTGTGGAGGATGTCTATCCTAATGTATGTCATTAGGATGTCATACCAACGCGTGTCCTGGATATTTAAGTAAATGTTTGAAGTGATATATTCTTGACTGGCTACTTAAAACGAATTATTGTTTCGCTCCACGTTACCGCACGGAATGAAGGCTGCACTGTTCAGTAGAACTGAAAATAACTGCACTTTTTAGTCTATCTTGTAGTTGTAGTGGTGTGTTCTTGATGACCAAATAAGTATTCAAACCATTATCCATAAAGGAGTGTAATCGTAAATTACGTCTTGGCTACCTAGTAGACTAACATATCAGTAAACGCTTCGCCAAATAAATGAATGAATGTACAAATAGTTAAACTGTCGTCGGACTTAACTTTCCCGTGGTAGTAATTAAGCACTTAATATGTTTTTTTTTAAGACCACGTATCACTATCAATAATAATTGATGAATAAATGCAAGGAGCTATCAACTTTACAAAAACTTTGTCGGGACCTACAATATCCAGACCATAATGATAAGTAGTTTCTGCGCTAGTTAAAACAAATATGCTAGTATTTTAGTATCATGTAAAGGGTCAAATTTGAAGGTGCTTTTCCAAAAATCTAGAGAGAGCTAGCAAAGTGGTATAGCCTTGCACTATTTGTTTAGACAAAGAACTCAAAACACTGTGCTTGCTATACTCTCATAGATGATATGAGGTCAGTAAGGAGAGCGTATTGCAGTAAAAAATTGAATGTATGCTCGTAAACTAGTCGCAATATAATGAATTTGGCTGCGCTTTCATCTTATTTTAGTGAACATTTTCCTTAGTGAGGCATCTAACTATAAAACTTTATTAAATATAAAAATGCACTGTTTTTGCGTCCATGCATGAAGTGAGAAAGAGGCTCATTGTCAAAAAAGTGAGCAGCTTGTAATATAATTAGAAAATTAGGAAGTGAGCAGATATTAGTGACACAGATTTCAGAGGCTGTGCACTCACTCTCTATTTTTGTTTGAAAAATGAGTGAAGTCGAAGCAATAAGTTGAGGGAGACAAGAAATGGTCCCGGCAGCATGAGTTCATCCTGTCACTTACAGTTAACTTCCTTTGCTAAAAAAATACTTAGCTCTTATCATTTGCCAATATCATAATTATAACAGGTTCCGGTGAAGCACCGGTAGGTCGGTCATCTTTTAGGGCCCGATATTTCGTTAATGCGGTCGGTACGATACAATAATCGGCATACACAACCACAGTTACACTAATTTACCAGCAGGAAATGTTAATTCCATGTATCTATTCCCGTTATTTATTTATTGTACGGTAACGGCTGTGTATTGTCAGTCCGTGTACCGATTAAAAAAAAAAGTTCAGAGACTAAATTTTACAGCTGAAATCTTCTGTGGGACTGCGTGGTTGGTATCTTCTATCACAATAATCACACGACGCTATCCACAAACACATTTCAATAGATGTATTTTCCATAATTTGTTAGTCGTGATATGTCAACTACCTGTTCCGAGTTGTCGCGTACCTCGCATATGAAATGATTTTTTTTTAGTTTTTTTGTGTGTTACGTAAGCTTTCAACCTTCATTCTCCACAATATAATAAAGCGCAGTTTGCACGTTGCTCGTATGATAATGATATTTTATAATAAAATACAAGTTTATATTCTATTGCACTTCAACTAAGGATCCCTGGAGGATCATAAGAAAAAATACACCAGTAATTTTTTCTTATTTTTAATTAAGTTATAGCTGCATGAGAGCTAAGCGTTATGAACGTCCATGCATGATAAAGGCACTTTCTAATAAAACAAACGCCTTGTGCATTACTGCACCCCAACTAAAGAGCTCTGGAAGATCACAAGAAATATTCCCAATTAATTCCTCTCATTTTATATTAAGTTGCAGCTCTATGAGAGCCAAGCGCGTCGGAGATAATAGGATGAGCTGGAGAGTAATTACGCGACGCTGTCGCTTTTAATTAGCATGATTGACGGATGTTGGAGGTAAATACGAGCAGCAGTCGGTGGTGGTAATTGCTGCGAGCGAACCGCACTTGGTTGTAGATTGCTCGAGCCACCGTGTTATGCAGGGGCCGCGCCACCGAGCAATTCTGCAGTGACTGCTGCAGAATAGATATTGTGAATGCCTCAATGTATTAACTGTTGACTTGCCGAGAAAATTATTCCGAACGGCAGAAACGTAATTTTGTGTGCCAAAGCTAGCCAGTTACTGTCGTTCATTTTTGCAATCCAAATCTAGTTTTTGTATATAAGCCCAGCAGTTGCTAACTGCGTCACTGTGGTGGGAGATCGTCAAACCTTTGTCATTTTTTATTTATTTATTTTTTTTAGCTTGCCAACGAGTAATAGCGTGTTCTCAGCAGCTCACAAAAGTACAGACTGTACGTACCAGTGTGTGCGTGTAGCTGTACGTGCCATCATCTGTTCTGATTATCTCTAAACTGGCTCCCATACAATAACTTTCGTGCAGCAGGACGGCTATGGGCTAATTATTACCGAACTCGACCGCTGCACAGTCACGCGATATTAACAGACACACGTGTGGCAATCGTTAGTCACTCGATAGGCCCATAATACAGTCGAGCAGGTGCAACGCAGGAACATAGCAGGGAAATTCATAAGTTGTTGCTTCACTTCAGTGTTGTAAATAAACTATGACTAGAACGACAAACACTGCAATTAGACATTTTACAAACGATAATATATTTTCTTCAGATTTCAAGCTTGAAAAATTGCAGCGCTTGTCATTCTGATCATTATTAAACTAGGTTTCCCAGAAACCAATCCGTACTGTACGTAAAATAAACTATTACAGTCTTTCAAAGAAGCACGGCTCGTTACACTGTTGTTGATACCAACTGAATAAATCTGCAAAATGGTCAATCAGTTGAAGTCCCTCACGCTATTGGAAAGCAATGGGTTCTTGACGCTGCTAATGCTTAGTTTGAAGAAATTTTATGACCTTTCTTTTAGATATTTCTCAATGGAGTAAAATTTAACGGCGCTGAACTATTATACTACTGATAATCGAGTAAACAATTTCATTTTTTTTGCAGCCAGATCTGATATAAATGATAGCTCGATTTGGCCAAATATATTTAGCCCTGAAGAACGAACACCGTCAAGGAACAGAGCACTACTCAATCTGTACTATGCCTCAGTATAACAGAAGAGCCTGCGTGCTGTGCAATACCGAATTGCAACAAGTATGTGCCAGGCCACGCGCAGCCCGCTATGTAAAACACCATCACCCGGACTGAGAAAATACGGCAAGCAGATATGCAGGTAGACACGCATGCTAGCATTCATCCAAAACCATCCCAGATTGCGATCCATAGCGATGCATAATATGTATATCGGCACACAGCTGCAATTGCGTTCACCATCAACCGGATAGGAAAAATTGAAAGCTACGGCACACACACACACATTCTTCGTTCCCAAACAACCATGCTTCAATTTCCGCTGCAGCTGGCTGCATTTGTTACCGAATGTTTATTGTTAGTACATCGGCCTTGGTCCTACGAAATCATAATCAAGCGATTCTTCTAGCATTAGCACATAAGATGTCTTTAGGGACACACGACGCCATTGTGGAATTACTCAAGAAGCATGAGTTTTTAGATTACCTAAGATGCTTTGCTGCAAAAGGAATGACGTTATTAGCTTGACGTCACTATAATGAAGTTATGTACAATTGTATGCACACACTGACATCCGTCACTTTTCCGGTACACATTTCTGTCACTTTTCAGTCACTTTTCTGTCACATTTCTTTCGCATTTCTGTCACATTTCTGTGACTTTCTGTCACTTTTCTGTCACATATGTTACTTCATCCGTCACTTTTTTCATCACCTTTTCCGTCACCTTTTCCGTCACTGTTTTCGTAACTTTTTCTATCCCTTTTTCTGTCACTTCTTCCGTCAGTTTTTCCGTCACTATTTCCTTCACTTTTTCTGTCACATTTTCCGTCATTTTTCCGTCACTTTTTCAGTCACTATTTCCGTCACACTTCCCGTCACTTTTTCTGTCACTTTTCCGTCACTTTTGTGTCACTTTTCCGAAACTTTTGTGTCACTTTTCCGTCACTTTTTCCGTCACTTTTGTGTCACTTTTTCCATCACTTTTCCACCACTTTTTCCATTACTTTTTCCGTCACTTTTATGTCACTTCTATGTCACATTTCTTTCACATATATGTCACTTATTTTTGTCACAAGTCTGTTACTTCTTCCCTCACTTTTCCGTCTCGTTTTCCGTAAGTTTTTCTTCACTTTGCGTCACTTTTTCCGTCACGTTTCCATCACTTTTCCGTCACTGTTCCGACGAGGGGAAAATTAGGGGAGACCGTTGCAAAACTCACGTCGCATAAAAGTTAACAAGTACGGAGAAAATCACCAGTGCAATGTGGAAATAAACATTACCGCGAATAACCGTGATATGAGCGTATACAATCGAGATGTGTGGAGAGACTTGCATAATAGGCAAAATTTTTTACAGACACTGTACGAAAAGATCTCGTCCATGGAGACCTATATAAAAAAGTGCAGCTTGAATGGCCAAGAGTACCTTGGAATCAACCAAGAGTGTAAAATCCTACACAAATGTGGAGGTAGGACCATGGAGCACGTCATCAACAGCTGTCGTTCGTCCACTAGCAAATTTCCGGCCCATTCTGCTTCCTCATTGGCCTCGTGTGGACGAAGTTTATACTGTTCCCTTCGCTGCGTTTTCTTGTTGGTCTCCATTTATGAATATATTTAACATTGTGCAGCTCACTTTGTCACTTTAAGATACACGCATGATCTATCTATATTAAACTCAAAGTCTGCAAGTATTGCTTGTTTGCACTCAGCTACTTCACTTCAAGATAGCAAGAAATTTGAGAATCAATGGTGGAGTGAGGCCTCAAGGGGAGGTTTTAGAGTCAGCAGTACAGGCTATGTCATCGTTCAGTCGTCAGGACCACATTTACTGCAGAATAGTTACATCAGATATCAGTGTGTGCATACATTTGTACATAACTTCATAATAGTGACGTCAAGCTAATAACGTCACTCCTTTTGCAGCAAAGCATCTTAGGTAATCTAAAAACCCAGGCTTCTTGAGTAATTCCACAATGGCGTCGTGTGTCCCTAAAGACATCTTATGTGCTAATGCTAGAAGAATCGCTTGATTATGATTTCGGAGGACCAAGGCCGATGTACTAACAATAAACATTCGGTAACAAATGCAGCCAGCTGCAGCGGAAATTGAAGCATGGTTGTTTGGGAACGAAGAATGTGTGTGTGTGTGTGTGTGTGTGTGTGTGTGTGCCGTAGCTTTTAATGTTTCCTATCCGGTTGATGGTGAACGCAATTGCAGCTGTGTGCCGATATACATATTATGCATCGCCATTGATTGCAATCTGGCTTGGTTTTGGATGAATGCTAGCATGCGTGTCTACCTGCATATCTGCTTGCCATATTTTCTCAGTCCTGGTGATGGTGTTTGACGTAGCAGGCTGCGCATGGCCTGGCACACACTTGTTGTAATTCGGTATTGCACAGCACGCAGGCTCTTCTGTTATACTGAGGCACAGTACAAATTGAGTATAGTGCTCTGTTCTTTGACAGTGTTCGTCAGGGCTAAGCATATTTGACAAAATCGAGCTGTCATTTTTCATGCAGGCGGGGGCTGAATGTGAAGGTTTTGCAAGTGCTAAACCGATACGACTGTATACACCTAAATGTTGGTTAATGCAGGCTTTGAAGCGTTATCCAGTGCTACCATGTATGAGGCTCTGCAGGCCTGGCACTGGTAATGGTATACTGTATAACACTGGAAAAAAGTTGTGTAGGGGTTTTGTCTTTGAATTTGAAATAGGACCCCATGATGAATGTGTTTTTATATGAAAATTTAGAGTTGATATGTAGGTAGGCATCAGAGAGGAACGTTTTCAAAGTGTTTACTGAACTAACAGATACCCTGTTGTAGTACGGAAGCGTGTGAAAGAAGTCCAATTTACAGACCGAGGGCTTGCTAATGCCGTGATCGAACAGTTTATCTAGGAACAATTTGTAGTAGTGGCTGAGCAAAAGAACCATCCCATCAGTAGGAATGACTTTTCCATTATAGACTCCTCAAATCCCACCGAGCTCACAACATTCGAGTCCCTCGACATCCACAGAACCAGGCCTAGCATGAACATTATGACCTCGGCTGTACTACTTCACACTGCCCACACCTAGTCTCACATCTGCCGACTGTATAGGAGCTGATATCCAGCCCCTACCACGTAGCTTTGTTCATTCATGTTATAGACCTTTCCCCGACAACATCCATGCTCCCCTAATTGATTTAAAAAATAAAGGAAATTTTACTGATAGGTTGTATTTGGTGGATTTTCTTTTTCTGGTGATGGGATTATGTATTGCAACATTTGGTGCGAGCCAGAAGGTTGATGGAAGAAAACACACGTTGATTTCAAGCATGGTATCTTCTTAAAAAGTCATCTTCTGGTTCCAATACATATTTAGTTTGCTGCAAGGAAGCAAAAAAGCAAATTTGACTAAATACTAAAATGAGTGCACATAGATCAGCTTATAAATTAACATCTTGCATTGAGAAGGAATTTCACACTACACAGTGTGATGATACGGTATTACAATTATAGTTCTAGCGATCGCTGCGCAGAACAACACAGAAAGTGATTGCACCAAGTCTGCTACAATCATTTATCAAGTTAAAGTTGTTAGGAACTGATCAACTCCAGCTATCAAAGCGTGGTAGTTTATAATAATAAATATGCAGTAGGAATCGTGAGAAAGATAAGAGGAGTGGAACTCCGATACAGCATATATAAGTTGGTAATGATTTCAATGGATTGAAAGTGGGCGGAAAGCTGCGTTACACACGGTAAATATGTCTGTAGAGTGCAACAAATAAAGACACTGAGTATGAGTGCCCTAAATTAGTAAAAGTACAGTCAGCATTGATACATGAAAGAGGGTGAGCGCACTATGCTAACTTCACAATGGATCACTATTTATGAAACGTCTTACTTTAAAAATGATGACAGCTCCGATTTCAATCTAGTTGCTACACTTCGTGTGCTTAATAAGAGGAGCAAGAAGGCTGTCTCTTACGTGAATACAACAGGTCGCAAGAAAACTACGAAGTGAAACTTGATACTAGCTGCAACATATTCGAACACATCAGGAAACACAGAAACATCACAATAGTACATATAGGTGCAAACTTACATTGGATATGAGCTCCTGGTGAGGCTCTAAAGAGATCGAGACTGATGCCGAATGCAATTGAAAACTGGCCTTTATAATCAAACTTGGCGGCTTTTTGCGACCGTGAACGTCGCTTCCGTTTCCAGATCTTTCGATATAGGCGCGGAAACATACAATAAAAACTACCATGGCTAACAGTGGTATTTGGGACAGCCATGTCGTACACTTGTGAGACTGCAAAGCGCTTCCGACGGAGGCTTAAACTGCAGCTGCGGGGTGTGACATCGGAGGCGAAGTCATAAATTGTACATGGAAATTTTGAGGCGTCGCTTATCTGCGGCCGTACATATACAGTATGACACTCTGGACTTGCCTAATAATAAAATTCGAGGCAATGGATCCAATAAACTTGGTCGGAAGACTTTTAGAGACGGGCAACAGGAAGGTTCAAAGGAATTTCCAAGTGGTAGTACTTATTGGGATGAAACAAAGGCATGCTTTGCGAGAAAGCAAAATGCCACGAGAATGTTCTGGATTGAGTGGAGTGCGATCAATTCGGCCGGTGACATGCATGCGTATAGAGTATGGCATAAGATATACATAAGTTAATTTCAAAAAATAGTATGAATTCGCGCTAGCCGTGACGATTATGCATCTCGAAACGTTAATTTTCTTTATTCGTCGATATTATATTAGTTACTAGAGATTTGTCTAAGAATAGAATGTTAATGAGAGATATAGATGTCATGTGCAAAAGAGACGTTTTGGCGTATATTCATATAGCTAATCAGGGGTTTAGGTGCAGTCAGCATCTATCGACCCTGTGTATAAGGCTAAGTGAACCAAGGACTAATTCAGCTAGTGTTCTAACAGAGCCCGGGTGCAAAGTTAAGAAAAGCAAGGACTATCTCTCAATATAGCGTCATTTAGAACGTTAGCTAAACCTAACCCTGCCTTTTCCAACACTGGCCAGTTTAGTAAGGGCTGCACAAGTACGGAGGTAGCGGACTAGTGATGGCTTGAGGAGGCATCGTTTTAAAGTTTATCTTTCAGCAAATACCATTTCAAAATCCTTAGATTTTTTCTATGAGTCAGAAAGAAGACCATAGAATAGCGGCGATTTTCAAGTGATGTTGTTAGGTTTAACTGAAGGAATGACACCTAATGCGAGCTGATGACGTCTGTTGTCGCAGTTAGTTGAGAACGCTGACAACTAAACACTGAACTAGCTATGTATTTGTGCTCCTGTGTATATAAACGTGGGAAGGAAACGTAAAAAAACTTTTTGTGCACCCGTTTGCGACTTACTATGCGTATAAAACGTGCAATACGAGCAGATGCAATATTCTACTCTTTTCTTATAACTCTTGTTGATGAAAATAAGGGACACCCAGGTTACATAATTTATTAGGTTTTTTTCAGTAAGACGTCTTATGGATTTTATAATTTTTTGGCCAAAAAAAATATTAAATCTAGAAGACGTCTTACTGAAACAACCTAATAAATTATAATTCTTTGCAAGAAACGCCCGGTACTTTGGGCAGTGTTCTCAAATCATACCTCTTTCATAGCAGACTAAATCTTACTGACTCGTCCCAGTAGGTAATGGAACCGCGATTACGCTGAATCTTGGACTGCCTGAATATAATAGATGCGTTCATCTTGGTGGATGTTTTGTCCGAGGATAATTTGCTGCTGTGTTTTGGGCAAATCTTGCGATCGTGATGCCGTAAGCAGGGACGAGCTGCGGGGTTCGTGCTGCGTCCGTCTACCTAACCGGCAATTTCTGCTTACCTCAGCACTCATGCAATCCTCAGCACGCAATGTCATGTTGGTTGCGCCCTCCTAAGCAGCCGCAGACCTAGAATTGCAAGATTTATGACTTGGGACTTACATCGCAGCCAACATGCGGCTCAAGTGCATGAGACTATGACTTTCTCATCCACTTCTTAATTTTCTAACTTTGCCTTACACACAGTCTGTTAAAAACAAATTCACCCGTAGTATTTCTATCACATGTTATCATGCGTTCAAAAGTAAGGATCGAGCCCGTTTTCTGTCTGTTAAGATGCAGCGGTATGAGTGAAGTCTATCTACTATGTAATAAAATTAAACACAGTTTTTGGTCCCTTGCTGGCTCCCTTGCTTGCTCCAATGTTAGTCCGTCTCTATGTCACGCTCTGTGGGAATAAGATAGGAATAAGTTCAAAGGCGTAGCGCTCCGATGAACGGGAATAAGGTAGTTGAAAATTTGAGGGCCCTGGTTCTGGATCTCCGACCTTAGATCCCGGGCTCTGGTTCCCCAGCTCTGGATCTCCGGCCTCTGGATCCCGAGTTCTAGCCATATCCTGGCTCCGAATCCCGGCTGTCAGAGCAGTTAGAGAAGCTCAGTCTCGCTCCTAAGTCTTGGTGTTTTTTCGTTCTTTCGTGCATAATCCATTCCGCTTATGCTTTCATTAGCTGAATCATATCGTAGCAGTTCAATCTTCACACTGAGCAAACGACTTTTTATTTTGAAAATTCATCGCAGCCAAATTTCGACGCTTGAGGTTCAACAATCAGTTGATATTCAGGATACGGTGAGCCATTGAAATTTCCAGAGGATTATTTTGACTGAACTGTATTTTCTTAGTGCAGCTGAATGTTTGCTCAATTCCAAGCTGATATTCACGCCTTGTCTTGCTGGGGGGATATTTTGCTATTGCAAAACTCATGGTTGTACAGCTTGCGTTTCACTAATGGAAGATCAGGCCTGCTGGGATGAGACCTATAATTCAGCAAAACTTATACTGAGAACCGCAACAATAAAAAGCTCAATCACAAAATTTTTGCCGTCATTTTTTACGGCTGGGGCCTTCTAGTATGTTATATTTCTTTCATTCTTGAATAGAGAACGTGATCCCATGTGATAAGCAATTTTTTTAGTGTAGTTTAGATGAATAATTTTAAGAACTGCCACGTCTACTCTTCTCAACTATATTATGTAGGTTAATTCTAATTTGTGATATATTTTAATAGATACCGCATGTACGAGCGCTATGTTTCAGTAAATTCTTTACCCCTGGATTACACCACATTACTGGTAGTTGTCAAAGTCTTTCGAGCAACTGTGTAAAAAGAGTAAGGAATTTGTACCCAGTATATCTCATGAAAGCGTAATTACTGAGATACCTGCTCATCTGTAGCAAAATGATAATCGCGCTAGATAATGCGTTTTGCACACTTACTCTTTGCGTACTGTTGGAAGGAAAATTACGTGTATGTACAGCGAAAGGGTTAGTAATATTTCGTTTTTCTTGAAAGCTCCTCCGCGTATGGGAGGTGAAAGTTCAAGCTTACAAATAGTTCACTGTGTGGCGACATTGTTTTGGGGATGTGAAACTATTAAAATCATGATTTCTTTCGTTACAGCCATCCCCACAAATGAGTTCACTTCAGTGAAGATTTCTCCTCTGTCAACTAAATAATGTGATGGAGAATTTGATGGCTTCTCCATGGCTAGCGCCTACATCCAGCCACTAATCACTCTTATAATACCTTAAATGTGTTATTCTATTGAAATAATCATTAGGATCGCCGAACATCAAATGCACCACGATAAAAGTTGTGTTTCACATTCAAAAACTTTTATTCATTAAATTACTAGAGTTCGCTAGATAAAATGAATGAAGTCATATTCGATATTCTTTATTGCTGTGTTTAGTGACCGTATTCTGGGTTTCAGTGCTCTCACAATTTTATATTGACCCGGAGTCTAAGGCACAAATTTTCAAAACGGCATAACTTTTTTTCTAACCATGCCAGGTACTTTTTCTGCACACTATTAGCGCCGGTAAGATGGTGATTATTGTGTCAAAATTTGAGACATGTATGAAGAATAATAAAAAATTATGAACGAAAACCTTTTGACTTAACCACTGCCCACATGACTTCAAACCGATCCACTGTAATCGTTATATAGATGACACCTTCCTCATATCCAACAATCAAACAGATTCTGATCTATTTCTACAATATTTGAATGGTAAACATCCAAATATAAAATTCACTGCAGAAAATCAGTCAAATAATTCTTTAGCTTTTGTGATGTTTTAGTAACTAACCCTGACTAACACTGACCACTGGAATTTACAGAAAACCCACATTCTCGGACCTCGGGACAAGTTTTTCAGTCGCTGCTACGATCAATTCAAAATCAATGCAATAAAAACATTACTATTTTGAGCATACCATTTGTCTTCCTCCTACTTTGCGTTTTCAAAAGAAGTTGGCTTTCTCCGAACATTCTTCAAAAATAACGGTTACCCGCACCATTTTCTAGACCACTACTGCAAATTCTTCCTAGATAAACTGTTCGATCCCGGCATTAGCAAACCCTCGGTCATTAAATTGGACTTCTTTCACTCGCTTCCTTACTACAACAAAACATCTGTTAGTGCAGTAGACACTTTAAAAATTTTCCTCTCTGAAGCGTACCCACAAAGCAACTTCAAATTTTCATACAAAAACACATTTACCATAGAACCCTATTTCAAACTTAAAGACAAACCCCCCATACCACTTTTGTACAGTGTTACCTACTGTTACCAGTGTTAGGCCTGCAGAGCCTCATGCATCGGTAGCATTGGAATATACTTCAAAGCCCGTATTGACCAACATTTAGGTGCATACAGTCGTGCCGGTTTACCACTTGCGAAACCTTCACGCTTACATGCTGAGCAACATAACCACCCCATCAGCAGAAATGACTTTTCCATCATAGACTTTTAAAATCCCATCGAACTCGCAAAATTAGAGTCCCTCCACATCCACAAAACCAGACCCAGCCTCAACATTATGACCTCGACTGTAGCACTTCATACTGTCAAGACTTAGCTTCACATCTGCCGACTGTACACGAGCTGACATCCAGCTCCTCTACGTAGCTCTGCTCAGTCACGTTTTAGACTTCCCCCTTCCCTCCCGACAACCTACATGCTCCCCTCATTGATTTAGAAACAAGGGAAATTTTTATTTATAGGTTGTAGGTTAGTTTTCTTTTTTTTCCTGATTCCATTTTTCATCCCAAAACGTCAAAATTTTAAACTTAGTCGACTTCTATTTAGTAATTGTTTTTCAATTATTTAGTTTCATATCACAAATATGTCTGTCAATCAACAAACTTGATTGTCCATTTGTTAGTTTTCTCACCCTTTTCAATGCTGATTTTTTGTTAATAGTCATTGTTTTCGCTGAATTAAGCTAATACTGCGGTACACCTGGATAATGAACGAAATACTGTAACGCTTATAAAATCAAATCGACTCTGAATGAGATCATTGTAATTTAGGACGAGCTTCTATTGTGTAACTCAAATATGTCTTAAAAGTATTGAGCTTTCACAATTTTTAATGAATATTTTATGTTTACAACGCATCTTGAGCTATTAACGTGGCTGTATGTATACATATATTATATATTTGTATGTTTGTATCACGATGTTAACGAAATGGATAGATTTTGTAATTATGTAGTATTTTCATGGAAATCGATTAGCTAAATTTAGATCAGGTTGCAGAAGATGGTGAAAGTGGGATCCTTATCCCTTCAGCCCATTAATTTCGGATGATGGAACTATCCGTTCACGAAACGGTGCTCAAAATTCGCATGCCACAGGTAATTGGTGTACTGAATGCACTTCTTGTTAAGTTAACGATGAAATCTTAAAGAAAATGTCAGGAACTGTCATTAAAGTCACGAGGTAGAATTGACCAAATTTTGACGATAACGCAAAGGAAATCCTGATTTCAGGCAGAGTTTGAATTTTTTGTTATGATTGCTTTGCTTGACGGAGATATGCAGTCTCAGAGTATTTCTCTTGTTTAGGTTGTGTTTCTTTTCTCATATAATGAACTTTATAATATTATGGATATAATCACACAACATTCCCAATCCAGGCAAGAACCCGAAACACGAGGTGTATTGGTAATACGATAGAAATTTGATGCCAATTTAATGTCATTTAAATAATACCACGTAGTGCGAAACAAAGTTCTGACGGTACTCGTTCATTTCTCATCACAAAAATGTACCGTCAGTCTGTGAACTTTTGTGCTGTCTATTATTCCTACGCTGTTATGCCAACGGTAGCAGCAGCCCTGCGTGCTGCAGTCACGCGTCAGTGGCGCCAGGTTCGATGCCAAGCCAGACATACGAGCTCTTTGCGATGCTGGCTGCACTGACGCAGCAGAAATTGCGTTGTACAGCTGCCGTGGGGACACTTACCTTCCTCAGAGATGGGGAGGGTGGGGGGGGAGTGGGTCATCGAACTTTCCGTCGATGGCGCCATAGTTCTAACGACCAATAGTTGACTGCAGCCGTACTTACTCCCCTGGGGCCAGTTGGCCTATCATTATTGCAGCATGAACCAGTACGTGTGGGTTTTCCAGTTGAGGGTGCGGTCAAATTGACTTTACATTCATCTTTCTAAAATGAAGCCACCTACTATGTGCGTTTCATTGCTCTGCTGATTGTAAGTTTGCACACCCGAATGTAACTGTCTCTGAGTCAGTCTTCAAACAGAGGTGTCAGCTGAACTTATATAGAAGTTCATAGCATCCTGAACAGTAATCGACGAGTCGGTCAAAAACTCTAACTTCGTGGTGTAAGTTTATTTTATGTGAGAAAATTCACGGTAAATAAAGAGTTAGAACATTATTGTTTTCAGTACACGCTATGATTAATCAGTATTTTTGCAATCACATATCATAAGACTTTAACAGACGGACATGCGTTGAAAAAGGCTGCTTCAGTTCAGTAGGCAATACCTAAATGTTCTAAGATTTGAGACTGTAACGAGCAGAACCTTTGTTAGAACCTCATACGTTCTAATACCAAAGTATAAAGTAAATCAATTGACATATTAAAAAGTTTTTTGTCTTTTATATTGGTCCGCAATCTATGCCCCTGAGTCTCACGGCAGTTCATAAACGAATCACGGTCCCTGAGAGCCAGAGCCTTAGAAAATGTTCCATCCAATATTGTCTATAGATGAAAATAAAGTTAAGGGAAAGGAAGCCGTGCCATGCAGCAGCGCATTTTGCTGCAGTGAAGAAAAATCTGAGCAAGTATAGAGCAATTGGTCATAATAAACGAGACAAGGAGAACAGAGGGCGGCCTCTTACAATAATGCAGTGGGGCCGTAGCTGTCCCACTCGTCCTGCAGAAATATGCCCCAAACAGCCTCAGAGAAAGAACTTACTGGGACTTATAAGCCAATTCTGGTTAGCCGCATGGGAGAGACGCCAGGTTTAAACGAACGTCATGGCAATTACATCCCAAGGAATGAAAGCTTTCCAAGAGCACAAAACGATGAGCTCACCATCAAAAATTGCTTATGGCCATGCTCCATAGGACGAGCCTCTGCCAAACAAGTAAATCACAGAGAAAATCCGTTCCAAAAATTTTTTGGAATGTTGAAAGAACTCAAGCCTATAGTATGCTAACATTATGGTTGACTTACAGGATATATGAACGTTTTTCCTACAAAATATTAAAAAGAGTTTTTAGAATAACAGGCAGCTTGCCAGGATGTACCTTGACTATACACGAACACAAATGGACTAGGGAAACCATAACATCGTTCACCCATTGCTGACTGAGGTGATTTTTAGGATCTAGCTTTGGCACTCGTCGAAGGCAGTGGCCAGTAACAACGAAAATGCGATATAAACTACAAGGTGCTTGAATTAAATTTGTATAAAATTCCTTGTCATAGCGTTTCAAAGCCTTATAAAAAAGAGAAACGAGAAAATAAACTTTGAGCATGGCTATTTTATATGAAAACAAGAGCACTCACAGAGCATACATCCGCTAAGCAAGGCAGTGGTAACGAAAAATACAAATTGACTCTGAAACCATTATTACCTCCGGCAAAGAGGTTATGTTTTTTTCTTGTTTCTCTGTCTGTCTATTAGTCTGTCTGTTTGCATGTCTGTCACCAAGATAACTCGAAAAGTTATGAACTGATTTGGACGAAATTTATAGGGATTGTTAGGTATGTTAGGAGGAACAGATGATTAAATTTTGGTGAAGATATGTCCATCCGTTTGATTGTTTGTCTGCCTCATTTTTCTCATTGCCATAACTCAAAAATTTATTGATGGATTTTTATGAAATTAAAATGAGTTGTTAGGTATATAACAATGAATAAATGACATATTTTGGTAATGATGCGTTAGTTCGTTCGTTCGTTCGTTTGTCACTGTTTTTAATTTTATTGTATGCTTGTTGGCACAATAACTCAAAAAAATAATGAATGGAGCTTTATGAAATTTATAGGGGTTGTTAGTAATGTTAAAAGACATAATTTATCAAATTTTGGTGCAGATCGGTTTGTTCGTTTGTATGTTTGACTCATATTTGTCTTAACTTTTGTTAGCAGTATAACTCAAAAAGTCATGAACGGACCTTCAAGAAAATTGCACAAGCTGTTATTACTGTCAAAAGGCACAAATGATTAGTTTTTGGAGTTTATACAATAAATTATGGTTTCAAAGCCAATTTGAATTTTTTGCTACCGTTGCCTCGCTTGCGGAGGTATGCGCTCTCAGAGTGCTCTAGTTTTCTTTGCATCAAAACCAATAGCTAATCATTTGTGTCCTTTGACAGTAAAAAGAACTTCTCTTATTTTGTTGAAGATAGGTTCATAACTTTTTGAGTTATGCTGCAAACAAACATTTTAACAAACATAAGTCAATCATACAAATGGACCAACCAATCATCACCAAAATTCAATCAATTATGCCTTCTAACATTACTAACAATTCCTGTGAATTTCATGAAGATCCAACAATAACTTTTTGTGTTGTTCCGCTAACAAACATAAAGTCAAACACAGCGACAAACGAACAAACAAACCGATCATCACAAAAAAATTGATTTTTGTAATATACCCCACTCGTGTAAATTTCGGGAAAATTTGTCTATTACTTTTCAAGTTATGCTGCTGACAAAAAATTCGTAAAAAAACAATCGGATGGACAGATCTTCACCAAAAGTTAATCATCTGTTTCTCCTAACATATCTAACATTCCATGCGAGTTTCATCAAAATCTGTTCATAACTTTTGGAGTAATCTTGGTGACAGACAAAGAGGATAACAGGCACCCAAACCCGACGAAAATATAACCTCCTTGGCGCCGATGGAGACAACAATCGAGTCACAGCAAGTTAAATGGGGGGAATTTCGCACCATGTGTGCGTCGTCACCAATAAATATAGAACAGATAGAGAGTTAGAGTTACCCATATGATTTTATTAGCAGGCGAATAAACAGCATTATTAGGAAATCACAGAAAAGAAAATGTTAAGCAGAGACTTGCATTAAAACTTTACAGCGTTCTCTGCCGTCATTTTTTGCGCCAAATAGTTTCCGATGATACCTTTTCATTGGATGTATTTTTGTTGCTGCCCTGCAGGTGGTAATTTTAATGATAAGAAAAGTAAGAATAGGTGAGCGAGCTCAACCCGTTCCGCTCTGTAGCACTTCCCTTTGTTGCTTTCCGTTGCACGCTAATAAATATGACAATGTTGCAGAGAGGCTTCGCTAATATCATTTTAAAAAACTACATTTGGCTAAAAATGTAGAAGGATATGCAATTTATAAGCTTATAAAATTTGACAAAACGCAGGGAATTGGCAGGTAAGAATTTTTATTTCTCAAAATAAACCATAAAAACTGGAACGATTCGTAAACAGAAAAGTCACAAGTTATTAATTAAACTCTGAACAATAACGGGTAGAAAAGCCAAGCGAAGTAGAGAACAGAAATAGACAGGGTGTTGCATAATTGTTGATACAAACTTCAGCTATTAACAGAAAATATTGATGTAAGCACTGTTTCTGCAATAAACAAAGTTAAAAAGAGGAAAAAAACGCTTCTCCTTTGAGATAATCAGATATGAAAATAAGAATGCTAATTGTTAGCTACACTCTGTTTACTAATACACAAGAGGGTAATTAAAAAAAAGGTAAGAAGAGATAATTCATATGCAAGAATCTAGTTGGAGTAGTTCAAATTATCTACCAAGAGCATCGATACAAGTGAGACACCTCCGTCGGAGGGAGATACAGTTGCCAGCATAAATAAGGGACAAAAATAAAAAAATTCATATCTCAAAAACTGTAAAAGGTTCAACGCTGAAATTTTAACACAAAAGAGGTAATGGGATACTTAATAACATGCTAAGAATTTATTACGATCCGAAGGATAAGAAAAAAGTTATGTGTATTTAACTTATAATTATGAATTTAGTGTGAGCAGAATTAAGGGACACCTGACAAAAAACGCACCAAAACAACAAATTTAACAAAAAACATTTATCCTTAATCAATATTTTGTGAGCGATCCTTTATGTTTGATGACTTCAACACATCTTCGAGGGCAAGATTCAATTAAATTGCGGCATCGTTCAATATCAATCCTGCCCCATTCCTCTTGAAGCTTTGTCCACAAATCCT
>LQNS02000140.1:17493561-17514059 GCA_001587735.2 Parhyale hawaiensis
CATTCATTTGCCTAGAAATAGAAGAGGCAGTAGCAAAACGGTCCTTTAATGCTGTGCGTTGGATGATCCTATCCAGCCTAGCAGAAGTTTTTCTGGGCCTCCTACGTTTCCGAACACTCGAAACACGTCCAAGATCCAAAATCTTTCATAATTCTTCCAACAAAACTCTTTGAACGATTTGCCTGTTCTGCGATTGTCCTGATGCTGAGATTTTGTTTGTGTAAATTAACAATTTTCATGCGTAAAGATTTATCAACTTTTTCCCTGGTAGCCATGCTTGCAGTACTTGCAATGTTTACATATGACGTAGGCACTCTTCATCTTCTTCGGAAACGCAAGAAAATGGGGTTACTGAAGATTTAAATTACAATATTTGAAAAGTTTCCCTTAATTCTGCTCACACTAAATTCATAATTATAAGCTAAATATACATAACTTTTTTCTTTTCCTTCGGATCGTAATAAATTCTTAGCATATTATTAGGTATCCCAATACCTCTTTTGTGTTAAAATTTCAGCGTTGAACTTCATACAGTTTTTGAGATATGGAATTTTTTATTTTTGTCCCTTAATTATGCTGGCAACTGTACGTACGTTGCCAAAGACTCCGAGAATTTCAGTAATATCTGCAGCAGCTACAGCAATTTTGGCAACAAGATCTTCTTCCGACTCGACAGGGTGTTTCATTTTAAGACTTTTCATGTGGCCCCACAAAAAATCTAAAGTAGTCAGATCAGGATATGTTGATGGCTACGACACAGGGCCTTTACAACCAATCCATCGATTTGAAAATTGAAGGTCACGATAAGTGCTCACATTCACAGAAAAATATGCCGGAGCTCCGTCCTGCTGAAACCAAATCCTTCTACGAATTGTATGGAACATTGGCCAATAAATCCAGATGGACTTCTTCAAGAAATCAAGTTCCTAAGCACGATATCTTAGAAACGAGGAGTTTTTTTTAGCTTCTTTTGTTGATGAAATAGTGCTTATATCAATGTTTTCTATTAGTAGCGGAAGTTTGTACCAACAATTTTGCAACACCCTATATACACTACAGTACAGACATAAATATCTGTAGACGTACAATTCAATGGGCTAGATGCTTTATTGTCAGTAACACCAGGTCATTAACACCCTACAGTAAGATTTAAAGCATCACTTTCTTCCAATTACTTCTGAAGTTACAGTAATAATTGTTGTCGCCTGCTGTTCAGCCAACTTTCAATTAGTCTGTCAGGGTTTTCTGACAGACCGACTTGCGTGAATCGGCCTCCTCTAACTGGCCGGGGCAATATGATGCCTCTGAGGACGGTCCCAGTATTACTCACGGGCCGTCCGGCTTGTGCAAACGTCCTATAGCCGTTGGCCGTAGCGTAGCGACTAGCTGCTTTGGCTAGCGTGGGATCCCTCCTTACGTGCCAGATTATGGCAGACCCTGGAAAGACCGAGGGTGCAGCCGCCGCCGTGTGGTTCCGTTAAGCCTTTAGTGGATGGATCCTAGGAAGACCTGGGAGTGCTCTCTGCGCTGTGTCAGTCTGCTAAAGCTAACCAGTTCGTGATCCTGGTAATGTGCCAGACTGCAAGAGCGGTCTTCATGACAGGTTACCTATTCAGGCGTAACCTGTCCTTTGAGAAAAACGTAGCAAAAGAGGTTTAAGCAAAAACAAATCCATTTGGATCGAGGCCATCGCCGTCAATAAACAGTCATAAAGTGAATCATCAGTTGCAGGGCTCCGATATAAGGAGAATAAATAATAATTCTTCAGTCGACCACACACCCTTACAACGATGATCTCATGGCAGGCGCATTCTTGCACTGAATGCCGGTAAGCACAGAATCCGCTCCGGACATTTAAATAACAAAGCACGCATTACATATTAATTTCTTTGGTGCATGAGTGCAACGATGCATCGCTCGGAAACTGTAGCTCTTTAAAATTATTAGATGGGATTTTAAATACAAAACACGCATTGACAGCCATTCCTCGGAATCCAGGCCCCGATCCACACAGCCTTCGAAAAGGGGACTGAAAACCCGGAAAGGCAAGCTCAGCATCGTGCCTTCTACCAGCCACCAATGTCTCTGAGCAGCACACGACATCCACACCATGGGACACAAAGTCGAGCCCGCGAGGTTCGCATGCAGTCCTCTAATATTACAATAGAGGAGCCGACATCCCGAGCCCGACCCGGTCCCGGGTTGCTTTCCACATTCCCACAGATAAGCAAAAGAGAGAAAAGAGAAAACAAGAGAACATAAATATACAGTAATGTACAGATAAATATAAAAATTTACACAGGAGAAGAAATAAATAGTCCAATTAACAGAAGATAATTTCAAGCATAATAAAGCAAAAACAAATCGACAGTAACGACAGCTACGAAAGCGGCCAGCTATCTACGCGCCTCAGACCCTGCCATCACCAGTACAGGCTTTGGCCGAAAAGAAGAGAAGAGAAAGGAAAGGAAAAGAGCATCAGGTGGTACTACCTGATGGAAGAGAGAGAGAGAGGAGCAGACTGCGGAAGACTGAGTACCCAGCTATGGTACCAGCCTGTTCATCTCCTCTCAGGGATGCCGTTGGACCAAAACGGTCTCATCCGCCTTTAGAGTGGCATTTCCTCCAACTCAGGGGCCACCCAGAGCCCCAAACCCAAAGCCAGCTCATGCAAACAAAAAGGCGCCCGGTAGCCGGACAATGGGTGCGGACTGATAACGCTCAGGCCACGCGTGCTAGTTATATCTCGGACTGTACTGTATTTGCGAAATCGGATGCTGCTGTTTCCGGGAATATGAATGAACAGATAAGAAAAGCGGATATCGATAAAATAATCAATAATGTGAATAATACTTGAATAAATATATGCATAAATGTTGTTCTTAACTGCAAATATATATTTAATTACGAATGATCCAGCTGATCACTCTCGGAAAATAGCACATGACAGAATTGTGACCATCAAATTGTGAAAATGCGCATAACAAGTAAGACAAGTCCCCAAGGGGCGAGCTATTCCCCAGCCTACCTAACTAAAAGATTTAGCGATTGGGTCTCATACTGCAGCTTGGATCAGTGTAGCATACATAAGGATCTCACAATATGTTGGAAAAAGAGCATGGACATTTAATACAAAGAGAACACCACATGTGAGCAAGAATTAAATCAGCTGTATTGAAATTGACACACTTTGAACATTTAATCGAAACTGCTCCCGGTTATAATAGAACGATTAAGCAGGTTTTCTGAATTTTATTTATTACTTTCAAACGCAGATATCATGTGTGTTTATTAATACTTGAAGTGTCTGAATCAGAGGAAAACTCAAATTGATAACTGCCGAAACAACTGGCCAGGCGGCAAAAACGGCACTTTCAGTCAGCGAAGATGTAATACAATGCATGTAAACAAACATTTTATCATATCGATGCTGTGTTTACGAAAACACCAGGGGAAAGACCACACCGGCGGAAAACATGCTGATTCACTTCCTAAGACATTTCATTGACCGCCCTCTTCAACTCAAGACGATTAAAATTTTGGTTATAATTAAAATTGTGTATCTATACTCCCGTAGATAAGAGTATCACGCAACACCCATGGTTACGTATTATGAATGCATTGTAACATTAATTTACTATAATCAATATTGTCTAAATTTTACATTAAGGCGTTTTTCGATGTTTTTTTTTTTTTGAAGCACGTTATGAATCACATCAACAAACTACAAGCTTCATTTTTTTTTCATGCACACACATTTACATTTTCCTCATCTTGAGATATTTACCAAAAGAGGGACACTTTCTCTCGGTTTCTCTGCAGAAATTACACTATTTTCATTGCATTAACACATCATTTGATTAGGATAATAGCACTTCCTCTACACTCACATCGTGACACCTTCACTCCATTGTAGGGGAAAAAAAACACACAGAATAATGATCACTTTAAGAGACATCATAAACTTGATTGAGGTTGAGATAAGCACTGAGGCCCACTTCTCTTGGGACGAATTATTGAAGCGATGACGCTGTTTCGCACACATTCCGGGACTTGCACGGCGACAGAAGTTCACCACCAGCATGGAGCGTTGTCAACCACTCCATTATTATACACTTGGACTAAGGAGGGGCTGTTAATACTTCACACTCGTCACGCAGTCTATGATTATTTTAGGTCTGTACGACTACAATAGGTACAGTTTAGCACCAAGGACACAGATTTAAACGATGGCTCAAGCACGATGCTCTTGCTGCGTCTAAGAGAAATATTATGTTTCGATTACGAATACCAACTTCGTCACGTATGTCACGTAGACTATATAATGCAGTTCGTATTGGACATATTTATTCGATGTAGATACCCTGCACTGCAATAATTGTTTGTATAACACGTCATCATACCGCTGACCACATAAATTAGCGCAGCACTGGAACTCATATCGGCATTTCCTTGAGCTTGTGGGACTTTATTTATTGAAGCGCTGTCGAATTGGGATTGTATTCTCTGTTGAGACTATGAGACATAGTTCTCAAATAGACAAATGAAGCATTTAACAACTAAGCACTGCCCAAGGGCACACTGTGTTGATCAGTGCCTGGCACAATGGCCATCGCCGATTATACGATGACGAGGGTGTGTAGACCATCGCCATCAGAAAAAACTACAATGTTAGGATGGAACATCTCAAAAATCCATCGGCGATAGCGATGGTCCGATGGAAATCGTATCAAACAATCGGCGATGGCCATTTTCTCCATCGGCAATGGTGTTAAGAGGAAGAAATGTTCCGATGAAATGGCTGAACATGCCATCAGCAATGGCATACGATGGGCATCGTCATCGGTTGTACTTCCGATGCCGATGAAATAAGGCTAAAACTACCGAAAAACAGCCTTACGAGTATAAAACATTCTTTGTTTTTAGTAACATGAAAATAAAGAGGGGGTTACAAAGTTATTTCAATACGTTTCCCAGATCTAACGATGTCAATTAATAACCTGGGCCTTACATTTCGCACCTTTTATAAACAAGGAATAGTATTACTGGAATGAAAATCACACACAGTGCGAGGTTATAAGACATGCTGACTTTGTTCGATGTTTGTCGTCTGGGATGTTTGTATTTTTAAAATGTGTTAATGTGATGGTCCATCGCAGATTGTGACGCCCTACGATGGCCATCGCCGATTCACATCGTAGGTCATCGCCGATGAAAATTGGCGATTTTTAGTTATGATGCCGATGGAGCGATGGTATTGCCATCGTACCATCGTAATATCATAACATAATCGGAGATGCCGACCTCTTATGTTGACACAGCGGCGTTTATCAAGGTATCAGCAGGCACACGGACGAAGTAACGGAGCACATACTGCCATAAACGCAAATTGTTCGTGCATGGGGAAACACCTTATATCACTCCGCGAGCGAAAGGAGACAAGTTCTGGTGTTGTACACATTGACAGCTGAACCGCGCATTACAGTAAGTCAATGCCGAGCGTAGTAACTATAGCTTCCTAGGAGTTTTGGGCTAGAGGCGAAAGGAAGGCGAAATTTTTCCCAAATAGCAAAGCCGGGCTGAAAGTCCTTACTTCGACGTGCCTCTTCCCCAGACGGGGGGAGAGGGCACACAAAATGTGTGCACGCCCTAGGCTCCAAGCTAAGACTAAGATCAACGTCTTATTTTTTAAGGGCCGCATTTTCTCAACCTTCGGTTGAGGGTCGCGGCCACAGTTTGTTTAAGTAAGATTAAGAGCGCTGAACCTACCCGTTATGACACCGAGCAGATGGCTCAACTGCTACAACTGGGTTCAAGCAAGCTTGAATGTTTAGTCTCAATTTTTTTCTCACTTTCGTAAAATGGAACTCTACCTAGAAAGTGAATTTATTGATGTTTCCAGTTTTTTACCTTTAATATACACGGTACATATATATATATATATATATATATACAGTGCCTAGACATAAGTATTTGCACAACTCAACTTTTTTATGTATCTTAAAAAAATTTAGGGACTGCTTTAGGATAATTAATACAGGAAGTTTATATAACATATACATATAATAGAATATTTAAACAGAGCAGTCAAATGTGCACTTACAACAAGAAAATTTAACACAAGTAACAGTAATGAGGGACAAAAGTATTTGACTAAAATAAATATGATGTTGAATCTTTGATATTTAACAGTATAATTTGAATAAATTAGTTTGGAAATTATTCTAAAATGTTCACGAAACGTCTCGAAACAAATGCAATGTAAACAAACCACGGCCGGCGCAATCATTACCTCTCTAAACCTCGTTGAAGTCGCGCACACTCTCACTACAATGCCCAAAGGTAAAAAAAAATCCCTGAAGCAACTCGTAAACGGATAATTCAACTTCGTAGTGAGGGATTAAGTGATAGAGTAATAGCAGAACGCGTCAATGTTCCTTTTTCAACGGTTGGAGCAATAGTCCGCAAGCATCAAGTGACTGGGGCAAACTCCAACCTGCCATGAGCTGGAGCTCCGTGTAAGATCATGGGTCGTCCTCGGCGCTACATGCTACGTAAGGTGACTAATGACCCCATGACAACTCGTGATGACCTTCAGAGTGAACTGGCGTCTCAGGGGCTGCATGTCAGCAAGAAAACTATTGTTAGGGAATTGAACCGTACTGGCATTCATTCTTACACTCCTCGCAAAACTCCTCTTCTTACAGCTAAACATATCATGACAAGCTAAACGTTTGCCAAACACCACCTGGACAAAAGAAATGAGTTTTGGAAAGGGGTTATATGGTCTGACGAAACTAAAATAGAACTTTTTAGCCGAAACGAAGCTCGGCATGTATGGAGGAAACGTGGCACTGCCTATGACCCCAAGAACACCATCCCCACCGTGAAGCATGGAGGGGGCAGCATCATGGTGTGGGGTTGCTCTACTGCCCATGGTGTTGTGGATCTTCATATCATTGATAGCAAATTGAATAGTTTCATGTACAGGGAGATTTTAGAGAAGAAGATGCTTCTAAGTGCCAAAAAATTCTACGGGCGGCGCAGGTGAACTTTCCAACAAGACAACGACCCCAAGCATACTGTGAATTTAACGAAAGAATGGTTTCAAAAGAAGAAAATAAATGTTCTTCCATGGCCTAGCCAATCACCGGACCTTAATCCAATAGAAAATTTGTGGCGTCTTTTTAAATCTGGTGTCCACATACGGTATCCCAAAAACCTTACTGAATTGAAAGTTATCTGCATGGAAGAATGGAAAAAAATAACATCAAGTGAATGGGAAAAGTTAATTTCCAGCTAGGACAATCGTCTCCATGCTGTTTATTGCCAATAAAGGTCACGCCACCAAGAACTAGTGTCATAATTTTTTTGGTCAAATACTTTTGTCCCTCATTACTTTTGCTTGTGCTAAATTTTCTTGTTTAAAGTGCACATTTGACTGTTTTATTTAAATATTCTATTATATATGTGTTATATAAACTTCCTCTATATTAATTATCCTAAAGCAGTCCCTAAATTTTTAAAATACATAAAAAATAGGGTTTTGCAAATACTTATGTCTAGGCACTGTATATATATATATATATATACATTCAAAAGCTACCTAAACATATATATGCGAGACAAGTTTTGTAACACTGCTCCGCCCAACTCATCGTACAACAGATGATAAAATACAAGATATTTACTTAATTCTATACACTGCAGTAGGTTTGCTCACACACATATATATAGTTATAAATTTCATATAATACTAGTTAAAGTTACACAGACGAACATTTGTCTCTTACATATACAGCGGACAACGCTAGAAAATAAACATAAGCTTGAATTATGAATTCAAGCGGTGACTCAACTAAGTTACAAGCGCCCGCGGCGCGACTGTACGTAGTACGCAAGACAGGTGGTAGGCTTAATGAGTGCCGTTAGGGGTGGTACTGAGCGGCGTTTAGGGGTGACTACTGTAGGGTGATGAGGGGCACCTGGCGCGGCGTGACAAAGTCTATTTTTGATTACCTGGAAAGCTTTACATGTAGTCAAGCCACAATCTTCGGTCAATCCATCCGCGAAATTTGGTTCATTTAATTCTAGTAAACTTGCACATATTTATAAATTGCGTAGTGGAGCTCTTAGACAGCTCCGTATGCTTCTCTAAACTTTGCGTGCTTCATTAGAATCACAGTCCTTATGATGATAATGCATTGCTCAGTCACATATCCAAGTTCGATTAATTTCTGGTGACTTGGCAACAAAGAACATATACGGTTAGGACGGGCGATGAGCCCTGGTTTGATGATGCCTGTAGGAGAGCGCACCAGTTAAAGCGGGAGGCATATGCCCGTTGGCGTACTAGCCGGTCTGCTGTTGACTTTCAACTTTTCAGGGAACAACGGCGTCGGGCTGGTGCTACTCATGAGGAAGCTGAGAGGGAGCACAATTTGAGGTCCAGGGAGTTGTTAGCCTCCAGACAATCGGGTGTATTCACCACCAGGTGGAACTTCTCGCGACACGAACCACACTCGAGAAGACATGCTCCTTTAATTGGTACTGGTGGTGATCTTGTTGCGGATCCCGCTGCCAAGGAGGACCTTTTGTTGCGCTACTTTGATGGGAAACAGAGCTGTGGCCGGGTGCGCATTCCTTTAGCATGTGATCCCGAGCCGAGGTTCTCCGGTTTTGCTTTCAGATCCTCTGAAGTGCACAGCCTTCTTCTTGACCTGGACCCCTATGGGGGCACTGATCCATCGGGTATGATTCTTTTCTTTCTTCGGAGGGGGGCTGGTGTGCTCGCAGCCCCGCTTGCTTCTGTGGTCCGTCGAATGTTGCGGCTGGACTCTTTTCCGGAGTGCTGGCGTGTTCCCCATGTGACGCCTGTTCCGAGGGGTTCGGCTTCATCCCGTACCTCTGATTATAGACCCATCTCGATCACCCCTGTTTTGTCGAAAGTTTATGAGAGGTTGGTTCCGTCGAGAATGGGTTGCTTTCTTGAAAAGCAGGGTGTCCTTCCCTTAACACAGTATGGTTTTCGTGAGGGCTTGGGAACCTGTGATGCTCTGCTTCACATTTCTCATGTGTTGCAGTTGGCTCTTGATTGGGGTCATGAGTCAAGGTTGGTGCAGCTTGATTTTAGTGCTGCTTTTGATCGCGTGAATCACCATGGGCTGCTCCATAAGCTGGGATTTAATAGGTATTGGTGGTTCAGTTCTCGCGGTAATTAGTCAATTTTTATCTGCCAGACGTCAATGTGTAGTTGTTGATGGGAAGAGGAGTGAGTTTTTGAATTTGGTTTCTGGTGTCCCACAGGGTAGTGTTCTGGGCCCTTTGTTGTTCATTGTTCATACGGCGGATCTATTTTTTCTTGATAAAAATTTACTTGTTCGTTATGCTGATGATGTTACTTTGCTGGCTGTTTGCGATAAGTCTAGTGATAGATTAGAAGTTTCAGAATCTATTAAGCATGATTTGGATATGATTGATTCCTGGTGTTCTAGGTGGGGGATGAGGCTAAATGCGGGCAAGACAAAGACCATGCTCGTGTCCAGGTCGCGTACAGTGGGACCTCCTTTTCCTGCACTCACGCTGGATGGTGTATCACTTCCTGTGGTTGATGACTTGGTGTCAATTTTGATCCAAAGTTGACGTTTGAGCCCCACATTCGTTCGGTTGCCTCACGTGCATCGCGGAAAATTGGTCTTATGAGGCGTGCTTGAAAGGTGTTTGGCTCGGTAGAATTGACACGTCGCTGCTTTAATTGCTTTGTCCTCCCTCTTCTGCAGTACTGCTCTATAGTCTGGTGTTCTGCTACTGATTGCCATCTGTGTTTGCTTGACAAAGTGGTTCATCGATGTGCGTTCATGCTGGGTGGTGTTGTGCTCTGTGATCTGGCGCATCGTCGCAGAGTTGGTGGGGTCTGTTTTTTTATATAAAATCTATAACTGCCCCAGTCATCCACTGTCTGAGTTTCTTCCGGATCCATTTGTTCGGGTCAGGTATACTCGGCGGACTTGTGCTCTTCATGAGTTTGCCTTGGAACCGTTGCGATGCCGTACACGCCAGTATTTCCCTTCGTTTTTTCCATCGTGTGTGGATGTTTGGAATGGTCTTGATGGCTCTGTCTTTGCTGGTACTGGTATTGGCAGCTTTAAACGATTTGTACACAGAGCTATTCTGTGATCTTAGATATTCTTTTTTCATTCTTTTGTTTTCTCCAGCCTCTGGGCTGGTTGCGAGGGGGTTTGTTAACCTCATGGAGTTTCTCCGTTCCTACGTCGCCAGTCTGGTGTGATTTATTAATAATAATAATACGTATTATAGCCCAAGTCCTGCAATCATATCAAAGTCAGCTGACATTACACTCCTTTGAACTCATATTTCCCGGTGATTTTAAATCTCGTAGGCTCTGTCATATTGATCCTTTTTTTTTAAATTTCTATTGTTTATCGTGTAAATGGAAATAAAAAGAAACTCAAAAAGAAACAAGGCCTAACACATGGAGGATAATGAATATGACAGAACACTTGAAATAATTCGAAATAAGGTAAGATTATGGCTGCAGCAATCTCCGCACCTCATCGGACGTACCGCAAAGTCCCTATAATTACGGAAAAACGCGATGGTAAGTGGCGGCATGGGCGGCACTTGGATTGTACTAAAACATTCTAACAATTGAACGGGCCACAGAGTTATGCCACTATTACACGTCCACTCACAGAGGCGGTGGTGAGTGGACCCCTCATGACCGCCTTGAACGCCGCCTGCACTCAAAATGGCCTTGCTCTTACACGGAAATTCATTAAGGGCCTTCACAACTGCAGTTGATATACTGAGTTACGATTCAGAGGCCACTGCGTGAGGATGTCATCTAGTTAGGATGTAGTTTCTGCATTGCAACCTTCAAAATAAAAAAAAATCCAGATGGCTGAAAAAAAAAAAAATAGTTTAGGTTCATACACGGCAGCTGAGCGGCTCCCGATTTTAAGAGTGGCCTTTAGTGCAGTATTTTCTTCTCAGTATTGATTCCTAATTGCTTGAATTTTGTTTCTGCCAACTTCAACTGAACGATTTAACTGTTCAGATGCAAGGAATTTTGAATTCGTTCTAATTCAACAACACTTTTATTACCTCCGCCGTGGAGGTTATGTACTTGTCGTGTTTGTACGGCACGTCTGACTGTTTGTTTGTCTGTCACAAAGACAACACAAAAAAGCTATGAATGGGTCTTTAAGAAATTTACTGGGGTTGTTAAGCATGCTAACGGAAGCATATGATCAACTTTAGATGGTAATCTGTTCATCTGTTTGTGTGCCTGTTTTTTAAGAGCCCTAATTCAAAAGATTATGAACGGATCTTCAAGAAAATTAAAGAAACTGTTAATATTATCAGAAGACAGACAAGCAATACTAAATTTTGGTATACATATAAATTTTTCGTTACCGTTGCCTTGCTTGGCGGAGGTATGCGCTCTCACTGTGCTTTAGTTCTTAGTTTTATTGACTGTAAGCCTGGTGTCCATAGGCACGGTATTTCCCTAAATACATAGTTCTAACAGTTGTCTCGTCTCATCATTGGTCCAAGAGACCATTTGTGGAGGTACATACACCCTCCCTCCACAGTGGTCGATCAGTGCAGTACTGCCCTCGGAGTAAATATAGTTACTCAGAGGTACTGCCAGAGGAAGGCGAGTTGATTAGGCCACTGATGCAATCAAATATGTTTGGATTGATCCAAGGCCCCTAAAATATCTGTCTAGAGGGCCTTGATTGAACAGTGGAGGCCACAGTAAAGTAAACCTTTCATTGTACTGTGGTGGAGGCCACTCATCACCGCTCTTCGTACAATAAGGGCGAAAATCGAGCTGATTTTTTGAAGAGCGGTGAGCAAGGCCATTGCTTCCCGCTCCTGTGAGTGGTCGTGTAATAAGGCTTTTACTGATTAAGCCTGCAATAATTGGGGCAGGATTACTGGCCGTATAAAGAAAAATAAAAAAACGGCCAAAAAGCTAGCCCTGATCTATTAATTTGCTATAATATTTTAGGACGAAGGATGCTTTATACTTCCCATGTTCTAGTCAAATTCGGATCCAGTTCATTCCCAAGTGCATTCAGTTTACAAGATTAGCGGAGTTTTAGCGTAAATATCGGCATTCATATATGCCTTATGAAACTGGTTAGGTTATCTGGAGGGCAATTTTTTCTCGTAAGTTGCCTCGTGGATATTAGCAAGACGTTTTCGATGGACTTCATGCAAAAATCTTGATACCGGTCAACTTTTAAATAGATGGCAAATCATCGAAGCAAATAGAACTCACTTGGGTGCTTCAGGTTTGCGGTTATGGCAAATCACACGCGTCAGAGCTCATTAAAGGCCAATTTCGCTCTCGAATAAACTCGATGATGAAATACATTAATATGTTTCTAATTTCACAATCACACCGAATGCTTGGTCTCTGAGTATGCTATAAAATAGATGCATTTTTTTCTTTACGACGCTTCCGCCGCTCTAGTCAAACCAGCGCCGATTGCCGCGGCAAAGAACGCAAAGCAACTTGGCCAAATCTCACTGTAGTGGGTGGTATAACTTGTCTCAATCGATAAAATTATATTTATATTCGAATACTCAAAGTGCATTAGTCAATAGATTAGATTTGTCAATGCTGCGTTCAATGCAGCCCAGCCCCAAAAGGACTACTTACGCTGGTTTGACTATAGGTTGTACCATTACATATTAGAATATACGAACGACAATTGTGTTTCAATGAAACGTTGTTGTTTAACCCTATCTGCATATTCAGATATTTCGATTAGTAATTAACCTTTTAAGTACTGACGGCATTATTACATACAGTTACCCACAAACTCGTTCGCTACGGCCGCTGTCTTCAGATACCAGAATAAGTCTGTACATACGGTCAATACCCAAAGGGTTAATTGTATTTAATAATAAATTAATACCAAGTAGAAGTTTCTTGACGAGTATCTGTTTCTCGCTGTTATGGAAGAGTAATAATAACTAGATGGGATGAAGGTAACAAAAGTTTCGTTTTAATAGTTTGCAACAACTTTCTAATCTACCTGCACTGCTTTGTACTGGAGCTAAATGCCCGCTAAATCCCAGAGTAGTGCACGGCTGCAGCCGACCAGGCTTGTCCTAGAGCTTCGGCGTCATAAACGAAAGAATCAAGGGCAGAAACAACCCTCTAACCGTCCTCACTGCTGGTGAGGGCGGGGCTCTGGCACTGGAGTAAGGACATGAAAAGTAGACCCAGAGAAAATCAGCGCAGTTTTAGAACCAGTCTGACTTTTCAATTACAATGTATCATTTTTACCTCCGCCAAGGAGGTTATGTTTTCGTTCTGTTTGTCTGTCTATTTGTCTCTCTGTCACTACCATAACTCAAAAAGTTACGAGCCGATTTGGACGAAATTTACAGGGATTGTTAGATATGTTAGGAATAACAGAGGATTAACTTATGGTGAAGCTATGTCCATCCGTCTGTTTGTTTGTTTTTCTGCCTCATTTTTCTTAATGCCATAACTTAAAAAGTTATGGATGGATTTTTATGAAATTAACATCAGTTGTTAGGTAGCTATATAACAAAGAGTAAATGACCAAATTTTGATAATGATTTGATTGCTCGTTCGTTTTTTACTGTTTTTAATTTTATACTAGTTAGCACAATAACCTAGAAAATATTATATGGATCTTTATGAAATTTATAAATGTTGTTAGTAATGTTAAAGGACATAAATGATTAAATTTTGGTGCAGATCGGTTTGTTCGTTTGTATGTTTGACTCATGTTTGTTATAACGTTTGTTAGCAGTATCAAAGACTATCAAAAGGCACAAATGAGTAGGTTTTGGAGCTTATGCAAAGAAAATTATGATTTCAGAGCCAATTTGAATTTTTTGCTGCCGTTGCCTCGCTTGGCGGAGGTATGCGCTCTCAGAGTGCTCTAGTTACTTCTGTGACGAAAATATTTACTAAATGAATATGCGCACGAGTAGCGATGCTTTCCTCATACTTGCGCTCTGTTTTTAGGTTCTTACCTAATAATTATTATGTCAATCGTTTTTGGTGTTGACTCTTGGAACATGAATAGGTAACTCAATCGTAAACTACACTACACTCTCTAAAACACGCAGTATCGCTTATGACAAGTTATCGAATTCTTTCTTACGTAGTGCTTATATAATTCATTTGATTGTTAGTTTGGTCTACTCTACTGGGTGCTATGTATTTACATTATGTATTATCCAGGTAGTCGTTTTGCCGCCATTTGGTGACCGCAGGAAAGAAATACTTCAAATACTTCAACGAAACACTAGTTTCCTTCTTTCCTCTCCTATATGACACCACCTAGAGGTATTTTAGAACTTTTCAATTTGGAGATTTCCCAAACTTGACAAGGCAGCGACTCCACTATCGTTCAGCAGATCATGTAATTGGTCTCCTGCGTAACTCTTCAGACTGGAACGGAGATACACCAACATACTGTGCTGTATTATATTGTGCATGCTTTGTTATTTTAACTATGCGATTGCGATATCAGTGCAGTAGTCTTTTGTCGCTTTGTTGCGCCAATAATTTTCCAACTCATACGGAACCCTGCACCGCGAGCCATCATTATTTATGCTGCATATCTTTACGGTACTAATGCAAATGCATTTGGCAAACTTATAGGCCATAACATAGCCCCGGGGCATGGGCGGAAGCCGGAGCATAGCGCGTCGCAGTGAAGTATGGCGCATTTGTAGTAATGTGTATGCCTAGCGAGAGATCAATTATTTCCGAGAGCCCCAGCGACTGGCAGGTGAGATTTATGCTGAAGTATAGTCGTGTCCGGAAAGAAATAGAGCAGCGCTTTATGAACCAAGAGAAACGCGGTGCTACAGTAGCAGGTATGGAACGAAGACGCCAAGGTGCCGCAGTGTATTTAGCTTGCTAGGAGTAGTCGCTCTTGAAAGAATCGCCCTTCAGTCGTCACAACTCGGGCGCAAGAACTTAGGGAAAGAATGCCTCACCGCCCGGCCATTAGAACTTCTAGAAAGAGTGTTTTCTTTTAATTGTTTTTTACGAGGTGCCTTGCGCATCCTAACTCTGCGGGATAAATTGGGGTTTAAGCCAGGTTCACACGGCAGTATTTCTCTCCCTGTAGAGCGAGAACGTTCCCTCCACAATGGAAACATTCGGAGTAGCAACGTTCACGCGTGCGACGCATGAAGTTGCTCATGTCCATAGCATCGCGAGATATGTAAGCGAAGTTTTAGCTTCATAGTGTTAATGAATGTAGATATGTTTGTATTCTACAATAACATATCAGTATAAACTAGAGCAATCTGAGAGCGCATACCTCCGCCAAGCGAGGCAATGGTAGCAAGAAATTCAAATTGGCTCTGAAACAATAATTTTCTTTGTATAAATTCCAAAATCTAATTATTTGTGCCTTCTAATAGTAATAACAGCTAGTGCAATTTTCTTGAAGATCCGTTCATCACTTTTTCAGTTATACTACTAACAAACGTTATGACAAACATAAGTCTAACATACAAACGAACAAGCTGATCTGCACCAAAATTTAATCATTTTTATCTTTTAACATTACTAACAACCTCTAAAAATTTCATAAGGATCCATTGATTATTTTTTGAGTTATTGTGCTAAGAAGCATAAAATTAAAAACAGTGACAAACGAACGAACGAACCAACGGATCAGTACCAAAATTTGGTCATTTGCTCTTTGTTGTATACCTAACAACTCATGTTAGTTTCATAAAAATCCATCCATAATTTTTTCAGTTATATCATTGAGAAAAGTGAGGAAGACAAACAAACAAACAAACGGATGGACATATCTTCACCAAAAGTTAACCATCTGTTCCTCCTAAAAATCTCTGTAAATTTCGTCCAAATCGGTTCATAACTTTTTGAGTCATTTTGGTGACGGACAGACAGGCAAACATACGGACAGAGAAACAAACACGACGAAAACATAACCTCCTTGGCGGATGTAAATAACGATACCACCGGAATGCACTAAAGTTTCGAAAAAATGTGATCTCGTAATAATATGGAAAAAATACCGTATTTTAGCAATTTTAACTACAAGCTATCAGCTAATCAACATTATTGAGTTTTCAATGTGAGTTAGGGTAATTACCCAATTGCAGAACTAACTCTATTTCCGAATAAACGGCTATTATTCGATAAGATTATTATGTGCACCTATTCAATAAAAGTGTTTGTTCGGAAATAGAGTTAGTTCGGCAATTGGGTAATTCCAATACATATAAACTCAATACTTTACCGCCAGTGTGAAACGAACCCAGTGCACGCTCCCACCATTAGCGCAACGACAAATAATCTCTCATGTACTGTGAGATCTCTCTCTTCATGGCACTGGTGTGAGAGGTTTCAATAATTTATTCGTTAGAAAACGAAGCGTGTATGAACCCTCTCTTTAGAATACAGATTCTGCATGTCTGGTTCGACGATGGGCTAAATGACGTGTCCTTAGCACGAACACATCTCGTATCAGCAGAATAGACTATGTATGCTTAGTCTTCTGAGCACTTATCGAATATGACTGATAGTGGTAGTAGAAATTTTACTAGGGCTTCAGGCGCTCACTTCCTATTTCGCGCAGGCTGACTGATAAGCATATAAACTGTATATAAAGTAGTGTATTCGGCAGTAAGCAATATCGGAAAAAGGACTGGAAATTTATGTGTTTTTTTTCCCCACTGGTAACACTGATTTGCTCTGGAAACGCATTATACTTTAAAGCTTGATATTGTACTTAATGATCAAATTAGGTAAGAGAGATTACCTACTCCCGAAAATGAAACTTCCAGAAGCAGTAAAAATTTATTCAGTGCTGCGTCTGAGATACAAACTAGCACGTATTACGTAACCCATCAAGTCTTAATTACCTCCGCCAAGGAGGTTATGTTTTCGTCGTGTTTGGCTCTCTGTCTGTCTGACTGTCTGTCTGTCGCCAAGATAACTCAAAAGTTCTGAACCGATTTGGACGAAATTTACAGGGATTGCTAGACATGCTAGGAGGTACAGCTGATTAACTTTTGGTGAAGATACTGTATGTCTATCCGTTTTTTGTTTGTTTGTCTACCTCATTTTTCTCAATGCCATAATTCAAAAAGCTATAGATGGATTTTTTTATGAATTTAACATGAGTTGTTAGATATATAACAAAGAGTAGATGATCAAATTTTGGTAATGATCCGTTTGTTCCTTCGTTCGTTTGTCACGGTTTTTAATTTTCTGCTTGTTAGCATAATAACTCCTTAAATAGTGAATGGACCTTTATGAAATTTATAGAGGTTATTGGTAATGTTGGAAGACATGGATGATTAAGTTTTAGTGCAGATCGGTTTGTTCGTTTGTATGTTTGACTCAAGTTCGTCTTAACATTCGTCTTAGCAGTATAACTTAAAAAGTTATGAACGGATCTTCAAGGAAATTGCACAAGCTGTTATTATTATCAAAAGGCACAAATGAGTGAATTTTGAAGTTCATGCGAAGAATATTATGGTTTCAGAGTCAATTTGAATTTTTTGCTACTATTGCCTCGCTTGGCAGAGATATGTGCTCTCAGAGTTCTGTAGTTTACATCAGTTTTTCATTGCATGACAATTCGCAATGAAAATATCACGAACTTTATCGGTTACCTAATACATTGGGTCTAGTAAACTGTAGAACTGAAAAAAAAACTGAAGTGCGGTCTGTGTTGACAGTACAGTCTGAAGCTAGTGAAGACGGTAAAAGAAGAAAACAGGCTAAGCAGTTAAAGTTAAAAGCAACGGGATTATCATATGGCAACACCGACAAAATATTATTTGGTGTTGTGGAAGAAATACTGTAACTGACAGTGATGTACACCGTCTGTGAGCGCTATCAAGCAACAGCGGCGATGTAGCTAGTGAGCAACTTGAAAATCATTGAACGAAGAGAGATGCAGGGTACAGGGTACAACAATTATACTCACTACATATAGAAACTGAAGGACATGTTGGTCATACATTACAAGGCAAATAATTTGTATTGAAAAGTTTATATAGGTTATGTGATATCATGTTCCTTTGTCCGATAGAGCGAAATTCTTCAAGAGTTGGGCAACACGTTGCTCATATTGCTGTAGGGTTCGATTCCGCAAACCAAGTTTTACTGTCACATGCAGGGAGGATTTTCTGAGTGAAAGAGACTCTATAGAGTAAATACTACAGTAGTAAATTATTTTAGTGCATGAGTATTTGCCAGAATATTTGATTGTCTGCATATAAATTTACTAAGCGGAAAGTTACATCAGTTGTTTTGATATATTTTCGCTTGAACAATGTTCATAGAGCGAAGAACAATAAAATATTAGTCAAACATTGTGGCAAACTCTGTACGGATATCTTACGTCGGTCATGACTCAACTTGCAACCCTCACTCTTCTTTACTGGGTGCCTGTTAGTTTTCTATGGCCATATCCTTTTCTCACTGGTGAAATACTTCATGTCAGGCTAGGGCAGGTAGCTATTGTTAAAATGCCCTTTCAGTTCCATCACTTATAATCATTTGAAAAAAAAAAGAAATCAGCTTCATTAATCGTCAGTTCAGCATATAAAGACGACCCTGACTTTCAAACTGACCGGCGGAGGGTGAGTGCCACATTCTGGACATTATCATACTGCTGTCACCTTTTTCTGATTTTTGGACTGCAAGTCTCTCAATTTCCAGCCAAATTCATACATCTATGCCCAGTCGGAAATAATGGTTGTGATTGTAGTAGAATATAGTGGTGTATCAGAGATTGAGGTCGATTGTGGATAATGAAACAATATGGTAGATAAGTCGACCATACGATAACGTTGATTTTAGTACATTTAAGTCGACACTGGTGGAGGCAATATGGTTGTCTAAGGTTTGTCAGTAAACGAAGGTCGATGGTAGCACATGGATGTTTGAAGACTATGTATGTTAGAGCATATGCTAGAGCATAACTATGGTAGGTTATCAACGGATTTCCGTACCGTAAGTACGATCATGAGGGGAATTCCTCCCATTATTAGGGGAAGAATATGTATGGATTGCCATGGATTATAATATGGCTAGAATACATAATCGACCAAGATTATATTGTATGACTATAAGATTGAATGCGAAACCTCTAAAATTTCATATTATAGTGTAAAAACTGTGAACATTTTCATTTTTTCTTTACTGTCGTGAAGTGTGAAAAATTGCAGGGTATGTATAGACGGTTATCGCCTTGTCTTTATTTTCATTTATTAATTCCCGATTTTTACGCTCAACCACTTTAGCGTAGTTACCCAGTAATTATATATGTTTGTTATATCTATCCATTGTTAAACAATTTTGCAATCTTTGAGCAAATATTGCCCTCTGTTTTTATGTTCATTCAGTTTATACCTGTAAAGTTTTATCAAGGAATTAGTCCCATTAGCACTATGTGAAAAGATGTCATTTCATGATAGATTTAGCCTTACGTACCATGACAACGGGTACGACCAAAATCCATCCATCGACTTGTAACTTCCTCTGAACTGCGTGGCATAGCTCTATATCGGCTTAGAGTTACCGAAGTTGCACATAAACGTGCGTTAACTGCACAGACCGGTTCCAGCTCTTTCTCTAGCATCGTTCTGAAGTTTAGAGCCTTTCACAATTGTGAGCTGCAGGCCTAACACGCATGTATGAATTGAACTATTTATTTTTTTTTAAGCAACTAATCATCAGCAAACAAAGCAGGCATCCAGTTGAAAAAGTTTATCTTGGTAGGATATAGTTGAATTATTCGCTGAACACAGTTGATTTCGGTCGTGAATGGTGTCTTTTACGGTTTACTACGGTAAATCATGGTTGTGCCGCTAAAACCTCAATGGTTGTAATTGGGTATGTATGGTTGGGAATAATAGTTGGCAATATGGTCAAAGGTTGTGACATATCTCTACCATAATGCACCAAATAAAATATGGTTGAATTTGGAGGATTTTCGATAATAAGCAAGCAAAGATCTCGACCATAATCATATAATTATTATTAGATTCATTGCTTTACCACCCAAGACGAGACTATAATCATAGTTGTTCTACTATAATCACAACCATTATTTCCGACTGAGTGACACCCCCGCTTGAGCTGGTCGTGCAATCGCAGATACTTCAGGGCTCGTAGAGCAAACAACCCGTACATACGCAATAGCTAATTAATGGAACGTGGTTCATCATCTCCGCGTCCGAATGCGTTGCTCTATCCATATAAATAACCCACACTTACAAAGAATTTTGAGTTATAATTCCCTCCAAGTTTGAAGATAACTTTTACTTAGCCAAGGAGCTTCAATAGAGAAGGAGGGAGCCTTGTAGCCCAGTTACAGACTTGCCAGCGAGTCAACAAGATCTCTTATAGCTGTGAGACGCTGATTGGTGGAAAAGACGGGGGAGCACTGAGTTTCACGGGGGAGCAGCAGACG
>LQNS02000140.1:17521334-17551180 GCA_001587735.2 Parhyale hawaiensis
TCTCTACGATCATCACCAAACCAGCCAGCAATTTTTATGCAGGACAATGCCCCGTACCATACTGCAAAGAAAGTGAAGGAATATTTTGCGGAAGAGAATATCAAAGTCATGAAGTGGCCTGCCCAAAGCCCTGACCTTAATCCTATTGAAAATTTATGAAAAATTATAGGTGACAATGTAAGAGAACGACAACCATCAACAGTAAATGATCTGTGGACTAAAATTGAAGAGGAATGAAAAAAAAAATAACTCCAGAGTTTTGTAGGACTTGTGATGTCGTGTAATCGTCGCTGTGTTAAAGTTATTGAAAATAAAGGTTTTAGTACTCCATACTAATTGTTCTAGACCTCAAATTGACCATTATTCCATGTTATTTGTTTGTAAAATTGAATTTAGAGACGATCGTTCTCTTATTTTGCACTGCTCAATGTTTATTATTGTTTGTTAGATTGCTCTAATGTATTAAATATAGTTATGTTTGTCCTGATATTTTGTAGAAATATGTTACATACATTCCTTGGGGCCCCATCAATATATACATTAACCTACTCTACATGGTTAACCTTTATTTTCAAAAAATGAAAATCGTTCTCTTATTTTGCCCTGTAGTGTAATAGGGAACATTGGGTGCGTGATGCCCAAATATATTGTGGCAGGGAGAGGGCCCGCCAGAATGTACTCCTGAGGGCTGCAAGTGATAGAAACAGTGCTGTTACGTCGAGGCTGAAAACTCCCTTTTACCGAGCAATATTGAGCTTCTGGATGTCTCAGGGCTAACCGATTAGGGGTCAATGCCTAAACTTCCATTGAGCAAGTTGAAGTCAGAGCACCTGCCTGAAATTTAGAAGGAGTCAAGCCTCGAGTTTTCATTTCTGAGCCCAAGCGAACTTGCCTAAATTGAGATATTTTCTTGAGCTTGTACTTGATTGCTGACAACGTGCACGAGACTTATGGAATCAACGTATGAAAAGTGAGTAATGTCAGGTGCGGATTGCAGTTGGTTAATGAATATTTTTCTTCTTTGGAAGGTGAAGCTAAAAAAAATCCTAAATGACTAGGCTTCGTCTCTGAATAAAAGTGCGGTAGTGCATCCGGCCATAAAAAATTCTCAGCTACTTATTATGTCTGCCCATACGTATGTATGTATGATTTAGTATAGAGATTTACATGCATCTGTCTGCCAGCAATTTACATATGTCAGTGGCCCTATATAAGCCCTGCTGCTTACTTTTTGAACTAAAGCTACGGTAACTATTAGCCAATTAAAATTATTTTTTTCACGCTCTCAGTATTAATAAACAGACTGCTGTCGTCAGACGCACGGCCATCGGGTTCAAGTGTGTTTCCGTTCTTAGAGTGAGGTCATCAGGACGAAATTTCAGGCACCCCAGCCGCTTACTTTCTTTGTGTCATGAATAAAGCACGACTAGACTGGTACAACTGTCTTGAGATAAAAAGCACTGTAGAGTTACTTACGCCATTGGTAGATGGTGCAGATATTAATACCAGGTGAGAAACCTGTCTTCTTCCTCATATAATATTCCTTATATTCGGCCAGAAGTAGAGCACCTAGCGGTGTTTTAGGATTCCTGTGTAGATGTTTCGCAGACCATTGCATAGGAGTAGGGGTAGCGGCGGCTCATTCTTTCATTACCATGATGCTTCTGTAGAAGAGGTCCAAATAGTGTTACACACACCGACCATCTTGTGAAGAGGTGATGCTTCATTCTGTGACCAGCGGGAGGGCTAGTAGCGAGTTTTCCTCGCAATTGTACTTAGTTGTTTATAGCTTGTTTGTCTAGCACTTTCCGTAAGTATGCATCCAGTGCGTTTTTAAACTTTATAACCTCAATACCGGTGGCTCATCTTTTCTGATGAATAAACAAGTCGACGAATGCGTCGCAGTTACTGCAACCACCTACGTTACTGCTTGACTGTAGTATTGACGGCCGTGGTTTGAAAGGGAAACCATCAGACATAGATGAAACACACTCAACAATATAATGCCAAACTCAGTCAGATGATTATGGATAATGGTTGAAATAATGACAGAGTGCTACATCTATCAGTGCACATCCTTCGGAGTTATCCTTTGGAGAAATGCCCGACTCGCAGGCTGTTTCTGCGTATGGTTCTTTAGGCTCAAGATTTGCAGAACTGCCGGCACCATAAATCTCGCTGTCACTCAGGGCTCGCCAGATGGCGGCCCCGCTTGGGACTGCCATGCTCTATGTTTTACTTTATCTGCTGAGAGAACTGCACGGCTTGCACTTCTTTAGGTGGCATTAAGTAGCACACGAGACTGGGCTCATGTTTTACTATACCAGCCAGCTCTTGCAGGGTACCTAATGGCTTATGATACTCCGCTTTTATTTATTTATTTATTCCCATCCTACGAAATTTAAATAAAAAGAATGATAATACCAGTACGTTCCAAGCTGATGAGTGTTATCATTATGGACTTACTAGTAAACGGCAGCCATCATATTAGACGATGAAGACTTGTCACTTAAATATTTTTGCATGGTGTAGCACACAAGTTTAAGAATGAAACACATCGCAAATTATCATGCTACGGTACCAGTCCCGACCGCCCCGTCGAGGATGAAGGCGAGAAATTTCTGACGACACTTTTCGATTCTTTAGGCTATCGTAACATACATGCCAATGAACGATATGTAACTGGAGAATCCACCACAACTGCCAACTCAAATTGCAGTAAGAGATGAGCGCTCTCAGCTTCAGCTGAGCAGCACGATCTTTTTTCACTTTCGACGATATAAAAAAAGTCATTTCTATCAGCAAAGCACTGAAGCACTGCGGAATTTAAATACGAGTAGCGCACCCTGTATCCACATAATACAGCTTCAGTCGATTAAAATTTCTACCGTAAATCGAAAAGCTGTATTGTCAAAGGATGATATCAAGTTGGATAAACTAATAGCTGCGTCTACTGCACCCAACAAATAGCTTCTCCTTGGCTTGGCTGATCACTGACTCAATTTACGCGACGGGAACTGAGAGCAAATAAATTTTTGTTGTAGAGACGAAGTAAAGATGAGAATCCGCGAGAGCGCTAAGAGACGATGTAGATACCGTAACTTTATTTCATTGACTTCACTTTAACAAGAAGTACATTTACTTTTAATGAAAAGAAAACTATTTTGGCCGTCTTCTGTAACCTGGTCTAATTTTCGCCTATCGGTTTCCATTGAAACGCGTCAATATCGCAAAAATCTCTAATCTGGCCTTTTCGGGTATCTACAGTATTTGGTCAGAAGCGTGTCAGGAAAGGCACAAATATATTTAACTATGCAAACGCACGATGATGTTCATACATTGCATTTCGATTGTCGACTTGTAGCTCTAGCGCTCCGATAGAAACTGGAGGAAATTAGGCTTTGATATTACAGCTTTTCGTTGGAGAGAAACAGTTGAATTCAAGTAGCAACCATATGTAACCAGGGTACAGGCATGTAATTACTGTTTTAAGCGATGGTTGGCTGCCTACTCAAAATGAACCGAGTCACTGCATGTTACCGAGGGCCGGAGGAAGGGCAGCGCTAGTCAGTAATATAATTCTAATTAATTGTCTGCGCTCACCTCTGATCCTGAAATTGGCAGCACTGGATATCCTTCATAATTAAGTAAAATAGTCTTCTAATGTGGATCAGTGAAGAAAAAAAAATCACTCCTGTGACGGTCACGCTATAGTTAGCAAAATACTACAGCATTCAAAGTTTAATGGAAGCCACATCGGCCAACAAAATGTACAAGTAGCTATAGGTCAGCCACATTTGGTACAACAGCGTACAGTTTCATTATGTAATAGCTATTCACCATTAATGATAAAAAATACGCTCTCACTATTACTAAATGAAATCAAATTTGTATCTCACTTGCTTGCCGCATCATTACTGTATTGTTAATTTGTTTGAGATTGTGCGCTGAAAAATATACCCGATTGTTACCTTCGCCAAGGAGGTTATGATTTCGTCGTGTTTGTCTCTCTGTCACCAAGATAACTATAAAAGTTATGAACCAATTTGGACGAAATTTACAGGGATTGTTAGGTATGTTAGGAGGAACAGATGATTATCTTTTGGTGAAGATGTGTCCATCCGTTTGTTTGTTTTTCTGCTTCATTTTTCTCAATGCTATAACTCAAAAATTAATGGATGGATTTTTATGAAATTGACAAGAGTTGTTAGGTATATAACAAAGAGTAGATGACAAAAATTTGGTAATGATCCGTTTGTTCGTTCGTCCGTTTGTCACTGTTTTTAAGTTTATGCCTGTTAGCACAATAATCAAAAAGTTATGAACGGATTTTCAAGAAAATTGGTCGAGCTGTTATTACTATCAAAAGGCACAAATGATTAGATTTTCGAAGTTCTACAAAGAAAATTATGGTTTCAGAGCCAATTTGAAGTTTTTGCTACCGCTGCCTCGCTTTGCGGAGGTATGAGCTCTCAGAGTGCCCTAGTTTATATTTTAATTAATTGATTTATAGATTGGAGAAATGCTTTCATCAAGAAAGTTTAAATACTGACGGATGAATCCTCTTGTCGGGTTCTTGAAGCCGCTCAAGACAAGTGCGACTGGTTATATCTAGAAGCAGCTGCTATATAGAAAACCATTATAGCCTTGAACGGGCCGGCTGAGTGCGAAGGAAGGTTGGTATCCGCTACACCAGTGGTGCTGCTATTGCTCTTGTCTAAAAAACAGCATTTCTGACCGTCCACAGACTGTTTATACCTACCTCGTCCGAGATGCTCAGTGCACAGCAAAAGTGCTTGGTTTGTAAGAATAGCACGCTTTACTGTTCTGAAACTGCAGTTATTTCTGCTATCAATCAGAGGTACAATTTATGAGCGGGCGTTCAGCTTGCAAGTTGTCCCGATAAAGACTGAGAGTCAGAAGCGAAGTGATTACAGTGCGTTACTTTTGATTAGGCAAATACAATTTTTTTACTTATTTTTAAGAAAAGTGCCAAACATTTAAAATGTGAATAGTAAGTTAGTGCTCAGATATGTTGTAACTGAAAAAACAATTAGAGAAATATAAAACGGAACAATTTCCCACGTTTTGCCAACTTTTGCTCATCGCACGGCGTTCTGATGTTACCCCAGATTATGCAGCATCACTCTCTAGTCAACATGGGCAAGAAATGCGGTTTAAAAAGTGAAGAAAAGATCAAAGTGTCCTCGTCATTGGCTTCTGATAGGACAACACTCGAAGTTTCTAAGGACTTACAGCGTGATCACCGAACAATAATTAAGGCTTATGCACATGAAGGTAAAGTCAACAGTAAAACTCCGGATAGAGCCTCTACGAGGATATTGACTGCTCGGGATATGCGACATTTGAAGGTTTCTATCGCTAGAAAACAACTTTCTACAAGTAAGGCGATATTTGAAGACGCTGGAGCCCCAATATTAATCAGAAAGACAAGATGTGAGGTTCTGCAGAAGCTAGGGAAAGTGCAAAAGGTAATTAAACGACCAATTCTAACAAAAACTCATAAGGAAAATAGGGTCAAATGGGCTGAGGAGAACAAGAAAACTGATTTCTCCAATGCCATATTTACTGACGAATGCAGAGCCACTCTTGATGGTCCAGATGGATGGGCGTCTGGATGGGTCCTCCATGACCGACCTCAACAGACACGGCTTAAGCGTCAACAAGGTGGTGGAGGTATAATGTTTTGGGCCGAGATAGTAAGTGACACCCTTATTGGTCCATTTGCAGTGGCAGAAGGAGTTAAACTGAATGCAGAAGGTACTGCCAGTTTCTTGAAACCAACTTGATTCCATGGTTTGATGAGCAGACTGTCGCACGTAGATCCAAATTGGTATTTCAGCACGATAACGCTCCCTCACACCGAGCACGGTACACTGCTAACTCGCTTGCGGATGGAGGATTCAAATCAAAAAGGATTATGATCTGGCAAGCGAATAGCCCCGATTTAAATCCCAATGGAACCTCTGGGCAATGATCAAAAGGAAGGTCTATGAAGGTGGTCGGCAGTTTTCGAGTAAAGTAAGCCTGTGGAATGTAGTAAAAACAGCAGCAGATTCTATTCCACCATCTGAAATATCAAACCAGACAACGTCTGTTGATAATCGCCTTAAAAAATCATGATAAATGGAGGTTGACATGTTCAAAATTAACTTGTTATGTTTACCACTACTGAACACTTATTTCAGTGTTTATTGAATTCTTTTGGTTATAATTTCTTGGTTTTGGAAGTTTAATAACAATATTCCTGTTCACTTGTATTTATTTCCTCTTTCTGACGTTTTTATTAGCTTGTTGCATAATCTGAGGTAAGAGTAAAAAACTCGTAAATATGCAAATTGTATGATAAACTTAGGAAATGGCTAAATATTTACTTTACAAGTGCTGTTTATATTGACAACATAGCCATGCATGTAGTTAGTACTGATATTTCAAAGTTAGACACTCATCTTGAAAAAAAATAAGTAAAAAATTCTATTTGCATAATCAAAAGGTAACGTACTGTATTATTATTATTAAAACTTCACGCTCGGGCCACGAAGGACAGGTCCTCCAACTCAAAAGAAGCACCTTCCAACACCGGGAAGCCCGAAACTCAGCTGAAGAAAATCCAAGAAAAAGCCATTAACTGCTGACTTAAACGCCTACATGCCAACACGACCAAAAACCGATGCCAGCAATAAATTCCAAACCTTAACATACCAGCGCACGAAGCATCGACTGAACTTACTATTTGGGCATCTGACACTCTCTAACACGAAAGAATGCGCATCAACCGTAGCGCGTGTAACCTCCCATGACCCTGAGGGCAGGAACAGGAAAATACAACCAGTGCCTCTCATTGTTGCACACCTTGCAAAACATACAGAGTCCGGCCACCCTTTTCCTATGGGAAAGATTCACTAGATCATTTTCGACGCACTTCCCGCTCCCTGAACTAACAAGTCGGTCCAGCAGACGCAAATGACTGTCAGCAGTTGAAGTCCAGACCGGTGAGCAATACTCCAACGCAGGCAGGAAAAAGCATAAGAGCATCTGCGGAACCTCACTGTCACCAAACACAGAGTTCACCTTACGCAGGAGCCCAATCTTACTGGAAGCACATGACACCAGTAGCCTAATATGCGGCTCGAAAGTATGCTTCTCATCAAAGACAACACCTAGAATCTCCAAGGAGCTAGACTCCTGAAACAAAGTGTCATCTATCTTTAGATGTGGATGCTGGAGACAATCATAAACTTGGTCTTACTGGAATTCAGCTTCATACTCCAGGCCAAGCACCACGCACTAATGCACGACTGGTCCCTATACAGACTGGACAACAGCATTACGCACGGGGGGGNGGGGTAGATATCACTGCTATCAAAGTGGAAGTTACCGATAAAGTTCCCCCAATAAATTGTGCGTGCGCCTGTGAAGCTCAGGAATTACACAAGTTTCTGTGAAATTTGCTCCGAATTTCTATTTTTCACAGTTGCAATCATGCTGCAAACAGTAGTCATATCTTCCTGGTGCCGTACTTGCTTGCCTAAAAACGACACCAGCGGTAATTCTACTTCTCATTCAACATCACAGCCGATTAGCATGCATCGATAAGCCTCCGTCATCTCTCGTGATTAATTTCGTATCTCATATTCTGGGTTCGTCACGAACCTCCTCACACTCGCGCCCTACTCTTCCCATCATCCATCATTCACGGCCTACCTTCCCTGGCAGCAGTGACAGTGCGATCTGCAGCATCTCTCAGTCGCTCCATTTCCTCCCACCCGTTCCCCGCAAAAAGCACCCAACATACCAGAGAAAAAAGTCCTTCTAGACCAGTTCTGCCCAGCAAAACAGCTTATTGCGCTCGCCCGTTTTTGGGCCCTCAGCCTGGCAGAAAACGCATCGGCAAGCGTCGTATCTTAAGCCTCTCCCTGCCGTAGATGAGACCTCAGCACCGCTCAACGATCCCAAGCTTTTTAGGAAACAACTTTCAAAGGGAAACTCTTGCGACAGGAAGATCCAGCTACTCTGACTTTTTTATTAAGGTATCTACGGCGAGTGAGCTGGTGCCCACGCTAAAATAAGCATCACTCTCCCTTCGCAACAACATCCTTTCATCAATATCATAGTGTTTTCCATCGCCGGTCTTTACGCGTATGTCAAGATGCTGATTTTTGAACTAATGTACCGAGAGCAATTGAGTTGGACGTGAGTCTATTATGTATGCAGACTTACTTGGCCATGTCACGTGTTTCCACTGCAGTTAAGTTGCAGGAGCAGAGCCACCATTCAGTTTCACGGAGATTCAGAGTTTAAAACTTACTGAACTGTAAACTAGGTTCTTATATTACGAAAATGGAACAGGAAATTATTCGGGTCGAATGTAAATTTCTCATATTCAGGAAGAACGACACTAGTTGACTAGGAAACTAATACAGTTATGTTATTTTCATCCATAATTATTCCCAAAAACTATTGGCAGCATGGTTTTAAACGTGTATGAAAATGAAAAGCAATAGAAAAGAAATTATAGAAACTCCTAAATAAATTTAGCTTATTTGCTACTGATTGTAAATTTATGCTGCATAACAACAGAGAAAGCAGGTAAAGTTAGCTTCATGATTTCAAACTACAATGATTAATACCTGCAAGCTTGATGTATCTGGTTCTGCTGATGCTGTTAGCATTGTACACGTATTTATCTTCACTTCAGAAGGTTTGCATGCATTGAGAAACAATTTCCTTTCACTAAACTAAGAACTGATTGTACTTGTAGTTATAATTGCTGGCCAAAGAAAAAAAAATGTTTTGGTGTTATTATCCGTAAATGCGTTGAGGAATCAACAGAGTGCACTCATTAGGTCCAATCAACAGTGAAATAGGTAATGTACTTCGGTATTGAAGACTTATACATTATTCAGTTTCAGAGTGAGGTGTATTACTCTAAAGTATTGATTACATTACATTTTTCCAATTACTATTATCATAAATCTCAATCTACTGTACATACTGTATGAGCTGGTGATGGTATAAACATTTTTAAAATGCTAGCAGGATTGCCATATTTTTCGTCTACAAGATAGCATGTTTTTTTTTTTAACAAAAGAAGCTTCCGAATATTCAGTGGAGCTGAGTTTGAGAGAATTTGTGCTGTTGAGAATCTAACGCCTTGATGAAGAGAAAGAAAGTCCTAAAGTAACTTATGATGGATGATTGGAAAATGAACAGAAACAGTTTTCAAAAAGTACTGTAAATTACAACATTTTTACAGATTCATGACAAGGTTGCAACAACTGTAAATAAAAATGAGGATATTACCGAAACAATAAAAAAAATTTATCTAAGCACCTGCCATCGGATAGTGTCGTGTTTGGGATACTAACAGCACATCTGTCGAGAGATATACTTATATATATACACTACTAGTGAACAGGAAGAATCCACTGCCGAGATGCTACAAAAACAGGCTACAAAACACTGACCAGCTGCAGCATATAAGGCCTATCCTAATTATTTTAAGGCACTGTAGAGATGAAAACTTGTCGATTAATTACAAAATAAAGGCACTAGGATTTCTCACCATAGAAAGTGCTGTACATATTATAAATACTTCAATTTTTATTGCTAGATCTGTGCACATGCCAAGGTAATGAATCGGACATGTTTCCTCTGTTCTATAAGCAGCTTGCTGACGTTTTTGCCCTTAAGCTAGCTGTGATCTTCCGGCGTCTGATACAGTTAGGAAATTTCCCCGTTGTTGGCGAATTGGGGATATTACGCCTATTCCCAAGGGTCCAGTGTCGCCTGGACCCAACTACCGGCCCATTACGCTGACGCCCATTTTGTCGATGGTGTTTGAGAAATTGGTCACTTGTAAGCTTTGTCGTTTTGCTAAGGTTATGAGCTAGCTGCCTGCTGGTCAGTTTCTGTACAGAACAGGTTTGGATTTTTGTGACGCATTGTTGCCAATGTCACACCATTTACAGTCTGCGATAGATAATCGGTCTGAGGCACGCCCTGTACAGTTAGACTTTAGCGCGGCATTTGACAGGGTCAACCATAGAGGTCTATGATACGAGCTTGAGTTGTTTGGTGTGGGTAGTAGGGTTCTGTCAATCTTTAGCGATTTTGTTTCTGAGCGAACGCACACGTGTGTCTGCTGACGGCGTTTGAGCGCTCAAGTTGCTGTGGAGTCTGGCGTCCCTCAGGGTAGCGTGCTTGGGTAGCGTTCTGTATACTAGTGACATGTTCTCTTCGCGAGAAAATACGATTATTAATTATGCCGACGCTTCTACATTGATAGCAGTAATACCTTCTCCGCATGCGTAATGCTGTCGCCCAGTCTCTGAATAGGGATTTGTCACACATTAGTGGATGGTGCTCGACTTGGAGTATGAAGTTGAACATCCGTAAGACCAAGTCGATGACTATCAGTCGGTCTCGGACAATTCTAACACAGCATCCACATCTGGGGATAGATGACACTCTACTTCGTAAGTCTAACTCCTTTAAGATTCTTGGCGTCGTCTTTGATTAGAAGCTTACTTTTGAACAGCTTATTAGGCGACTATTGTCATGTACTTCCAGTAAGATTGGGCTCCTGCGTAAAGTGAATTCTGTGTTTGGCGACAGTGAGGTCATCTGTAGATGCTTTTATGCTTTTTTGCTGCCTCTGTTGAAGTGTTGCGCACCTGTCTGGGCTTCAGCTGCTGACAGTCGCTTACGCCTGTTGGACCCACTTGTTAGTTTGGCCAGTAGGCTGGGCACGGATAATGATCTGGTGAACCTGTCCCACAGGAGAGGAGTGGCCAAACACTGTATGTCATGTATGGTATACAATAATGAGAGGCATTGGTTGCATTCATCTGTCCCTGCCCTCAAAGTCTCTAGGAGAATTATACGTGCTGCGGTCGGCGCGTACTCTTTCACCTTGGAGAATATCAGGTGCTGAAATAATCAGTTCGGTCGGGGTTTCGTACCCTGGTCTGTTGGGGTTTGGAACTCATTGCCGGCATCGGCTTTCGATCGTGTTGGCCTACAGGCCAGCTGTTAATGGCTTTTTATTGGATATCCTTTAGCAGCGTTTCGGGCTTCCCGGTTTTGCAAAGTGCTTCATTTGGGTCATGCCACCTGGCCGTGGGGACCTGGCGTGAAGTTTTAACAATAATAATTTTCATTTTTGTATTTAGCATACCTAAGGAAGAACTGCATACCTCCTATGAAACCAAATGTACAACTCATTCAAAAAGCTCTGTTCGCAATGAGGTATGCAAAAAAAAAAAAGAAATGGGAAGTTGATGTAATGAGGCTAAAATATATTCCGCGTCTAAATGAGGCTACAAATTACGTACCTATATAGCGGCAATGCAGTTTTGGCCCTGCTCCCTCTTCTCGGTCATATATTTTCCCGAAATATTTGACGAATTTCAGAGTCACGAGAGAGATCTAACTCAATACTCCTTCCTGATTCCGTGAAAATATTTCCAGAATTGCCGCCTGCTTTGTATTCAAAAGGAAGCTCGCCTGAATTTGGCCGTTGGAATTTCTATAAGCAGCGCCAAGGCCTCATTTATTTCTCATTTGGAATATTAGGGAAAATACTCCTAACTGTCGCATGGGATGTAAGTATGTAGAATAATAATATAAAAGGAGCAGTAAATGACTGGCAGGGATTCGTTAGATAGCCTGCGATGAAATCAACAAGCGTTGTCGACTTTTATTAAATCATTTTAAAGATAATTTGGTTTTATTTCGTTGAGAGCGCATGCCATTGGACGAGTTGTATTACGCAAGCGGCTGTTATGGTCACCGGAAAACTTATGGAAAGAAACGATTTTTTTTTTTCACTCGCTTTTGAGTAACTGACCAAAAAGTCACTTTCCTTGAGTGTATTATAAATGTATTAATTAATCGCACATAGTTTACAGCCTTAGTGCAGTTCTTCATACTTAGGAATTCAGGGAGTTTACTGCTAACCCCTTAACCGTGAAGTACTTCCATTGAAATTTATTATTGTTCCACTCGTGACTGCAACTGCCATGATATAATTGCTGAACTGGTGACTGTCACTTGCATAACATAATTGTTGGACAGGTGACTGTCACTGGTATAATATAATTGCTGAACTGGTGACTGTCACTAGCATAACATAATTGTTGGAGTGGTGACTGTCAGTAGCATAACATAATTGTTAGACAGGTGACTGTCACTAGCATAACATAATTGTTGAACAGGTGACTGCCACTGGCATAACATAATTGTTGGACTGGTGACTGCCACTGGCATAACATAATTGTTGGACTGGTGACTGCCACTGGCATAACATAATTGTTGGACTGGTGACTGCCACAGGCATAATATAGAAAAAGAACGCTGTTGAAATACGAACTGAGTTCAGAGGGAATAGAAGTAACAGCTATACCAGCTGAGACCTCTGTAGGAGTTCCTTTCTGTACCGTTTCCTCAGGATTAGCTGCATCTCAGTCACACATCTGCCGTAATGGGCAATCCTGGATAACTTTAGTACGAAGAAGGGAGGCATACGAAGCTAGTTAACAGTACTTCGGGATATGCGAGGAAGAGCACAGCAATGACTGCCGATAAAAGTAGAAAAAAATGACGGGTTAAAGTAGCACACTTTATTGATTGTGCTTGATTGTACTCGATAGAACCTTATGAAAGATAGTTATCTATTGTGCAGCTAGCATCTAATCTTAGCCACACGGTGTAAAAGTGACTCTTTCGGCAGCTCGTCAGTCCCATAGCGTGACGCACAGCGTCCTCCATACATCACAAGCAAAAATATAAACCAGCACTTCATTCATTTGCCTGAACACACGGGCGTCACAAACCTTCAGATGCGGACAAAAGATGCAGAAGGAATGCCGACACAAGCTCTTTGTGCTGCAGCAACATTTTCTGTCTTTTTTTCTTTTGAGCAGCTTGCTTTTTCTGTCCCTAAAATGGGCAAGTTTTAGTCCATCTCGCTGTAGAATTCAAGGGATAAACTGTTGTCGTAACCTCGATGCTTGGCTGATAAAATTGTGTCAGAAGAGACAGGCAGAGAGTAATTAATTAAGGAATTGCTGACAATAATTGTACTGAGTCTCTAGAGCTATTAAGCTTAAGGCTCCGTGTCCGTAAAGAAATAATACAATATAGTCAGGTTCCATGAGTAACACATCGACGTAAGGTACTGCAGATGAATGCTGCACATTTTTAGCTGAGCAATTTGATGCTGCTTGAAACAAATATAACTTATACTCAACATTTTTAGATAATTGTTGAAGGGTTTTACCAAGACGAAACTTTTGAGGCTGCTTTAAGCAGCTCTGGAGTGACAATGACGATGTATAGGCATTAAACCATGGATTCTGGATAACTGCATCTCAATTACTAACAGTATTACATCATTTGGGATAAACAGCTCTGGAGTGACAATGACGATGTAAAGGCATTAAACCATGGACTCTGGATAATTGCATCTCAATTACTAACAGTCTTGCATCATTTGGGATAAGCGCTTCAGAAGTGAATCATTGCACAGCTTTTGAGTTTTGGGTAATAATAATTTTTTATTAAACAACTGCGGTTATTGAAAGATATCTCATTGATCGTACTGTACTCCTATATGAATTTCATGGCGCATATATAGCATATTTAACCACCAATGACCGTTTAAATCGCTTATGTTTACAATGCGTTTTGCTATGTTACCACATCGCATCCCGACCCATGCCTTCCACAAAATTTTGAAATTCCGTCGATCCACAAAGTCTGCAAATTCACTAAATTTTCAACGTCGCCGTGATGCAAGGGTGGTGTGGAGCTTCAATCATACCCTATTTTGTGCCCCTATCTAATGCTGAAAATTTAGTGTCACTTGGAATGCGCATGCAACTTTGACTACAAACAAGCAAATGAACAAGAAAACAGACACACACGTCAGAGTTTTGGCATAGTGCAGTCATAGCCTCACAAATCCCGCAGCACGGGGAAAAATGGACGGAAATTAGAGACTCTCGGGTTAACTCTTTAGAAAATTAAGAGGTTGAGCCACAGATGGTCTGGATGCTGCGGTGCTGGCATAAGTAGTTGTCCTGCAGGTATCTATCTATAAGTAGGTCTGGCAACTATGTTAGCAGAACCGAATATAGCCTAACTTATAATAAGCTGAGCTGACCTATCCTGACATAGCCTAACGTGTACATACGTTGATGTAGGCCCCATACTATACCGGAATCCGTGCTCCAAAGATACGAGCCTGGCGCACAGTTTTGGCCGGTTCAGTAACTACCTAGTTTGTGTTTGGGAAGTCTTGCGTAGCGTAAGCAGAAGTAGGTTTTTTACAAAATGAAAAAAAATGTATTTTAGTCCTACACTGCATGGCATATCATCTAAGATACATGGACAGACCGTGTCACTCCTATGGGAAATTCAACATTACGTACGGCTCTTAACTTTTCATCCAGGTAGAATAATTTACAATATATGAGAACATAATTACAGCATATGCTGTACCATGCAGTGAAGAGATATTACTCCACCAAAATTTTTTACAACGCGAGAAGATAAAACATATGTCGCCTGGGCGCAACCAAGGCCTCCTAAATTACATTCCTGGGTCTCTACGTCACGAAGTTGGTCCGATCGAATTAGTCCATGGATAAATTATTCGACCCTGCCTTATATTTTTTAATACATACTCTGCATATTTCGAGCTTTTCTGGATAGAAAGTTAAACTATTGTAATTTCTAATTTTTGAGCACTTTTAAGTACAGTTTTCTATCCAGATATGCCAGAAATGTGCCAAATAGGTGCCAGAAAGATCAGGCGGCGCATAATCATTTGTCCAAGGAACGTACGCGATCGGACCATTCTCGGGAACAGACCCAGGCCTGTATAGGAGGCCTTGGCTCAACCGAGTCGGCTCATTGTTAAGTTGCAATAATGGACTTAAAAAGCTGCAAATTCCGAGAAGTGTAAATTTTAAAACCAAGCTGTCCAACGATTAGGAGGCAACGTTTGATGACCGAAAAACGACTCTGGACAGCGGGCATAATGGAAGCAGGCCCATCTCTTTGCCAGGTAGCGACAGGTTGGCTTCTAGGCATCAGGAGATCAGACGAGCTGCTGACAGCCCCCTAGCGGTAAGATAACCAGTTAGAATCTGCTGAGACGCGTAGGCATATCTCAAAAGGTAACAATTTTTACCATTATATAAATTATCAGGAACCTCGACTTACTCGGAAGTTGCTATTCTGGATTCTGAAACATTTTGGCTGGTGACCACTGAATTATCTGCATATATTCTCTCTCCTGCGTCTCTAGATAGGGAACAGAAGCTGTATCTATAGTTCAGGATAGTTGTTTGAAGCAAATTTTATCCCTTTTTCAGAACTAATTTTTTTTTTTCTGCGAGCGAAGGAGAAGGGTTTTGCCATAGAGAATCAAAATCAACGAGATGCTTTTTTTCGATTCATGAAATTGAAAATCCAGTATCTAGGAACATGAAATCTCGCATTGCAGGGTTAGAGCTAAAAACTAGGGTGACCAATAAAAAGATGGCAACGAATGACATTACATTTTTTTCTCTAACATATATATATATATTTTTTTCTTTAGTCGAAGCCATTACTTTGCCTGATGCATAATTCTGCTTGCGTTTGGTCCACCCGCACGCTGAACGCTCAGGAGTACGCTGAAAAAAATATACATATATAATACATATATAAGTAATGAGGCGAATATTCGCATCCGCGGAACATCCACTCCTTTTTTGACATCCGAATGGTAACACCCACAATCGCATCGGATGATATCAGAACTGTAAAATCCGCTAAAGCTCCGCAGAAAAGGAGGCGCGAATGTGCAGGTTTTCACTGTACACTAAACTCATCCGTAGTGCTGAAAACTGTAAACTTTTACCTCCGCCAAGGAGGTTATGTTTTCATCTTGTTTATGTTTTCGTCGTGTTTGTCTGTCTATCTATCTATCACCAAGATAACTCAAAAAGTTGTCAACCGATTTGGAAGAAACTTACAGGGATTGTTAGGTATGTTAAGGGGAACAGATGATTAACTTTTGGTGAAATTGTGTCCATCCGTTTGTTTGTTTGCCTCATAATGCATAATAATTCATATTTTTTTATGAAATTGACGTAAATTGTTTGATATACAACAAAGAGTAGATAACCAAATTTTGGTATTGATCCGTTAGTTCGTTCGTTTGTTTGTCACTTTTATGATTTTATGCTGGTTAGCACAATAACTCAAAAATAATGAATGGATCTTGCCTCGCTTGGCGGAGGTATGCGCTCTCAGAGTGCTCTAGTCATTTGGATTGGAATGTGTGCAAGCGCTGTCCCTGTCAACAAAGCACGATCTATGTTTTCGTCCCAAGTGTCGTACAAACTGCGGTCATGAGAGGGGGTGTGTGTTTGTGGTGGGGCAAATATCCGCATCCGCGGAACATCCGCACCTCTTTTAAACATCCGCATCTGAGGATGTAGAAATGCTAACATTTGCAATTGCGTCCGCATCCGCGGATGTCCGAAAAATGACATCCAACTCATCACTAATTTATATATTATTGCGATTTTGCGGCTCTGGTGAGCGCTTGTCGCCGGTGGTCGTGCGGTCACTTAACACCGCGGAGTGCTCTAATTAAATTTTTTCCTGTGGCACTGGCTGAACTTAATGCGTCTTCTTTTTTCTGAGCAGGTGAATGACGAGTGGCTTGCGTTGCGCCTCCTAGACCTTGTTTGAATATCTTGCAAACTGTATACTACTCGTGTTAGGATTACTGTTAGCTTGAAGTTGACTGTCGTGAATCTTTTCGTATAGTATTTTTGACTATATATGTGTGAAAGTGTTTTTTGCCCGAATAGTTAATCTTAACTAGCAATGGGCTTGATATCAGTCGTAGAACATAATGCCAAGCCTTACTCATTCCTTTATTTTTGTGTACGTAATGATTTTAAATGTATACGGTGATTTCAATAAAATTATTATTATTGTTATATCGCTGGAAATAGAAGTTCAAAAAGATGTGGTTTTCCTATCATTAATTATCTCATGCAAACGGAGTGAAATAGGTGATACCGTTTTCGTTGAAGATTCAAGTGTATATATTTGTATATATATCTGAATACTTAGGTAACAACCCGTCTTTCATACATGTTTGGTTAAATAGAACGCCGTATTGTTTAGTTAAAATATCTTTATTCGTTTTCTCAAACAGACGAATATCTAAAATGGTCTCTTGATCAGTTTGGTGCAATAGTTGGCCGAAGCTCATGTTGCTGTAATCCGGTGCTGGTGATGAAGTTGGTTGGCGACGCGTTTCGACCATAGCTCATGGTCATCTTCAGGCCGTGAGAAGCTGCAGGAAAGCTGACGTCTGTTGTTGATGGTATGGGAAGATAGCTGCTAGTAGAAATAAAAAGTGCTATCGTTGGCAGACAGCTGCTTCTATTTATTATTGCTGAGCGGTCAGAGTTTGCAGCGGTGCGTTTTGATTGGCTGCTGGCTTTTCTAGTGGCGTGGCGTGTTCGCTGGCAACGCAGTCTGTGCTGAGTAGTTATACATCTCCGTGCAATTTAAGCGATCTACACGATCCTGTCACTTGATTGTTGATGGCTGGTCGTCTCGTTCTGATAAAGAGTGCTTCCATTATCTGTAACCGTTGAAAGTCTGTTTGAGAAAAGGAATAAAGATGTCTTAACTAAACAATACGGCGTTCTATTTAACCAAATTTGTTAATATAAATATATTGGTAAATATGTATATGCATTTGTCTGTCCAACGAAAAGAGGTAGAAGGGGTTGTGCAATGTTCATAATTTCTGGCAGGGAGTTTGGTGAGTTGACCTAGATGTGACCCATGCCCAGAACCTAGGCCTAGCTGGCTATCTAAAATGATGGCTTTGAATTTGCCTCCGCCGAGGCAAATAGTCTTACGCCTTGATCGAGGCGTTCTATTTTTTCCTATGTTTTTATTAATTGACCTTGACGCAGCGCTGTGCCCTAACCTTCATCGACTCAGCATCCATATGAGAAACTAGAATTAGCTGGCCATCAAAAATGACTTCAATGAATTTGTCCCCACCACGGGTGATACTCTTACGCCACGAGGCGTTCTAGCTTTAAATTTAAATTTGCAGTGATGACTCCAGTAAGCTTCTCTGCTTTCTATACTACAGTTTGTCATTATCGTTCTGTATCACTAATTACCATACTTTCCGACCTGCTTACAGCATGCTGCAATGACTGTATAATATTGTTATGGAATGTCATAATTGCTGCAAATTGCCCTGAGCAGCCGAAACTTGTGTTCAAATATTATAAAATCTATGGACGATGGAACACATTTGATGTAGTTTAGTACTGATGACTACGATCAGATATCAATTGCATCGCCTATGATAAGAGTGTGAAGTTTTTTCTGATATTAATTTTAATGGACTATTTATAGAAACGACGTCATAAATCACAAACCGATACACGGTTAAGTGTACTCGTTTCAATGTTTACGGTATTTGATTATTAAATTTGCCTAAGTATAAATGTGCTCCTCATAAAATCGTTGTGCAATGATCTTGCCTCAACTGTACCACATTGTTCCTCTCTCTTTCTTTTATATTGTACAGTCTGATAATCATAATTAATTATTACATTTCAGTAACAAAAAGTTATCGACGGAAACATAAGCGTCAGCAATGGCTGCATACTTGAGTCACCGTTATTATAGTCTCCTTAGGATTCTTACCATAAACATCCCGTGCTTTATTTTAGAAAACATATCTCAAAAGCTGTTCAGCGTAATCCTACGTATGGAAAGTAGCAAAGATTACTGGGCCTTCAATTATGCTGAAATGCACTCCGTAAGATGAGAGACGTCTGAACGTTTTTTTCTTTCACTTAATCAAGTATAAATATAGGCTTAGTTTGACACACTGTGTTTAGCTCTCCTGAGCAGCAAAAATACAACGTTCTTCACAACCGCTGTGCAATGTTAAGCATGCAGTGTTTGTAAACAGTGCTGCCTCTGATAGTATATACATTTAAATATGCTGGTAGGAGGATGAGTTGAGCTTAGTCTGCGGGGTAATGCTTAGAGCTTGCGCAGAGGCAGCTTTGTGTTACTATTAACTTCTTTTAGAAGTAAATTTCCTCTTGAAATTTCACATATACCACGTGAAACGCAATTCCCTAGACTCCTGTGGTACGCCTCAGGAACGAGATCAAAGAAGACTGGCTTATTGGTAATTCCCGGTGCATAAAAACAGGCTTTCTCTCCACTGGATTTGAATTGGGCGGGCACATAAAGGGGCATAATATTGCTTCGATGTGCAGCAAACGTACAGATATTTTGTGTATGTGAGCCATCACCACACTGCTCACAAGGTCTTGCATTTCTAGGTTGCAGCAGAGCATTTTGGAAGAAAAGGTAACAAGCTCTGCAAGAGACCAAATTTCTTGGCACTTCTTCGACTCATTCAATAATACGGCACAAATGAATTTTACTAAAATTACGCAAGAGCACGGACACTCGGACCTTGATAAAAAATATATATAAGAACGCAAAGAATGGATCCCATAACAATGGCAGATGCAATCATTCTCAGCAAACTGACGAGGCCGCGCTTCCATAACAAGCACCCGCAAGTTTCAATGAATACGAGATGCTAGGCATATTGGTTCTGTGACTGCTTGTTGGAGAAATTAGACACAGACTTGACGCACTTGTACATGTCATTAACTGACAGATCTGCATTATCCTCACTCCTGACCTTCATGATATTACGATGTGAAGCTCGTCATGAAAGACCTCATGAGTAATGTAGGATGTAGATTGCGTACAGAGATCGGAAGCCTTTTCCACGGCATTGCTGCTCAGCGACTAAGAAGATATTTGGAAAATGGCACTTTCCATGAGGCTCTTAGATGTAAAAGGATAGTGAAACTGCATTGAATTCAGACTGTAGTGAAATCTCTTCAGAAATCAGTGTTTCATGACCTAGGGAACGTAGTTCCTTCATAATGATTGCTTGGTTGAAATCACTTAAGAGTTAGATGACGCCAAACCAGGAAGGTTCGTAAAACATTGTACTAATTACAGCTCTCTTCCCTCTGAGACTGGGTTATCTTCTTCCAGGATGCGAGCTTCTCTTGTCAGGCTGCGACACCTTTGGAGTTCCGTTACTTCTCGCACAGCCCTCAGAAGTGAATAGTCGTAAATTCCAGCATTTGTCACACCCTGGGATGTGAAATCCAGTATCACTGCTCCTTGGCTCCTGCCAAACATGATCTTTCCCACCGGAGAACGAAACCGTTGCCTTTTTTGAGTGATAAGTCGAATTTCTACAAAATAGTATGGCTGTAGCCTTCAAGTTGTGACGGATTTACAGTTTACCTTATATCATATCTGTTTCCTATAATTTAGGCTAAGTGGTATTCTTGACCATGTTCCATGAACCCTCTGAGCAATCGGACAATTCCTGCTTCCGAAAAGAACTAACATGCATTGGAATCCATCGCGTAGAAGAATTAGGCATATGCAAATGTTCCCATATTTTTTCTACAGACCCTACACTTATCTTCACATTGACATTAACATTTATAATGAAATTTTTAGCTAAGTGACGAACTGTTATACTATACATTGGTCTTCTACAATGGCAGCCTCATCATGATGGAAAGCGTTTTTCATCTATGGCACCCAGGAATGGGAGCCGTTTCGACTTGTTTGGCCTCACTCGAAGTGGCATTGGCAGTGTTTTACAGCGCCCTCAGCTGAGGCAGCGTCGCCATATGGTTCTCTTATGTAGTCCGAGGTTTCTTTTGGCGTGCGACCTTTCAAAATTAAGACCTTATCACCGCTCCGTACTCGACTGACTCCCTGTTGAATCCTTACACCAATCTAACTAAAACTGCATGCATATGAGGAAGCACTACGAGTTCAGCGGTGCTGGCCATCATATGACAAGTTGTGTGATGTGTCAAAAACAGAAGTGAATCTATAATAAACATCCCTTTGAGCTATGTCGTTTTGATTCGCCACAGCTCCCAAAAAGACAAAACTCATGCCTGGAAGATAGATGTCGTTCTTTACTTAACCATTTTCTATTTTTTGCTTCTGCCAAGGAGCTTATGTTTTCGTCGGGTTTGTCTGTCTGTTAGTCGATTTTTCTGTTATTCAGTCGTGCTGTCTGTCACCAAGATAATTCAAAAATTAATGAACGAATTTTGAAGAAGTTTACAAAGATTGTTAGGCCTGTTACGAGGAACATACGATTAACTTTTGGTGAAGATCCGCCCATCCGTTTGTTTGTCTGCCTCATTTTTCTCAATGCCAAAACCCAAAAAGTTATGGACGGATTTTTATGAAATTTACATGAGTTATTAGGTATATTCCAAGAGTAAATGACCAAATTTTTGTGATGATCTGTTTGTTCGTTCATATGTTTGTCGCTGTGTTTCATTTTATGCATGTCAGCGCAATAACTCAAAAAAAGTTTTGAATGGATTTTTATGAAACTTGCAAGACTTGTTAGCAATTTCAAAAGGTATAAACGATTAAATTTTGGTTCAGATTGGTTAGTTCGCTTGTTGTTTGACTAATGTTTGTCATAATGTTTGTTAACCAATAACTCAAACAGTTTTGAATTGATCTTTATGAAATTTATAGGAGTGGTTAGTAATGTTAAAAGACATAAATGACTAAATTTTGGTGCAGATCGGTTGGTTTGTCTGTATGTTTGACTTATGTTTGTCATAATATTTGCTAGGAGCATAACTCAAAAAGTTATGAACGGATCTTCAGAAATTTCCATAAACTGTTAATAATATCAAAAGGCAAAAAATGATTAGATATTGGAGTTGATCAAACAATCATAGTTTCAGAAGCAATTTATATTTTTCGTTACCGTTGCCCTACTTGGCGGAGGTATACGCTCTCAGAGTGCTCTAGTTATTCAATAATTTCTTGTACTATCTTTTCGTGGAAATTTAATAGCCAAAAGTTAATGAAAAGGAGTTTTTAGTTACTCTGCATGTTTCCCGATTGTGCTATAACGAGGACTATGCTGCATTATCTAGCTCACCCGGCGTGCATAACACATGCATGAAGGATCTCTGGTCCGCCGTACTGACCAATTGGAGCAAGACAAAAGTTCATATTCTTCTCATCATACTCTACATCTTTTCCTGCGTGGCGTTTCAATCAAACTGGCAGTTACTGTACTCTACTGCCAGTCATCAATTTTCTGCTCTTTTACCGGCAGCATGGTTCATGCCTCTGCCTCGCACAAAACAACTAACAATTATTAAGCGACTCGAAGGTATACATGCGTTTCAGTTTCTCTGTACACATAGCGCGACCTCCGGATTCCTAATTATCACCACAATGCTCTGAAAACCTCTTAGCTTCCCTCACCATGAAATCCGGAAATGAATTATGCTCTCACCCTTTTTTAAATATTGCCGTTGAAAGAGGAATAACTAATGTATTACTCAAACTAGAGAGCTTCGGTGTCATAAGACCATCACCCGCGGTAGGGGTCAAATTCAACGAAGTCATTTCTGATGAAAGAGGCTAGGGCACAGCCGCATTCTTTCCATGGATTAGCTCTTCAATAATAACATAGAAAAAAAAAATAGAATGCTTCGTTCTCCAGACGGTCTGCCAAGGTGGAGGCAAATTCACCGCGGTGGAGAAAATTCAACGCCGTCATTTTTTATTGGTAGCTAGGCCCAGTTTTTTGGCATGGATCACATACATCTAGGGTAACCCACCAAACTCCCTACAAAAAATTATGAAGATTGTTCAACTCCTTCGACCACTTACTGGGTGGATACACAAATATGTATATATACATGTATATATATTTAAAAATATATACACTTAAATCTTCAACGAAAGCATTATCACCTCTATCACATCGTTCGCAGGTGATAATGAACCGTTCTACACGTAATGAATGAGACAACTGGTACACATTAACTCAAGTGAGGTGAAACTAGATAAGGATTGTACTAGTAGTAATTGTATCTATTTTACGTTATTTCTTCTTGCAGTTATATATTTTTCGAAAGGAATGCATTACCTAAACTGTGGCTTGACAGGATTACAGTATTGCACTGTGCCCAGCAGGCAATAGAACTGCTAGATCTGGTTTTCCAAATCTTAGAGCGACCACGTGATAGCCTTACAGAATTGGGCCCACTGCAGAGGCCTGACACAGCATTCAAATGACGCCCAAATATTGCCCTGGGATCTCTGCCAAGTTTCCAAAGAGCCAATAAATGCTGAGCTTGATTGCGGCGTAGGCTCCGCCGTGAGGAGGTCTTTTGGCTGAATCTCACCAATTGGGAGCCAATCAGCATATAGCTGCCATGTTGCACAAATTGAGAGTTATTGTTATTCCTTCACCTGCATCTATTTCCGAGTGCCCTCCATTAGCGAGATTAGTTCTGTTTCTCTAATATCCTGCTTGATAGCTAATGAGCGGAGAGGTTTTTGCTCCAAGTTAGTATCTAACTCGGCATAAGCTGATTACCTTGGCCCTTAGGCGTACCGTGAACATACTGACGACATTTTATCCTCCAAACTTGTTGCAAAACCGACGCGAGTCCTCTTTAGGCTAATTTTTTATTGATAAATAGCCCCAGTAAAAACGAGCGCTTGACGCTACGAGAAGAGTAAAAAATCTTCAAAGTTGGGGGGAAACTTCGCGGAGTGTTATAAAGTTGGCCAGAACTTTCTGCGAATTTTTGCAGGAACACTCACAAACCGATAAACTGCTCATCGCGTTAGGAAATGTTTAGCCATGAATCCCGTGCTTCTCTCAATGAAGCGATCATAGTTACAGCGTAAAATTTCGCTGCCAGCATTATGAATGGGGTAAAAACTTTCCTTATCCGGCAACCTGTGATGAGAAATTACGAGCATTGTGGAGCACTCTACGATTTACCCCGAATTTGCATGCTCATTAGAACTTTGCTCCGTAATTCAGGGGCCGTTAGAGTTGCCTCTTAAATTTGGCGCAGTTATTTTCGTGTCGCAGATTAGAGGCGTACACCGCTAATCAGACCAGTTAGGCTCCCATCGCTGGATTACTGGACACGCTCTCTGCCATTAATAGAGCTGTGGGAGCCTTCTCTATATCATGGGTTCGTTGTTTATGCTGCACATCGAACGGCAATTTTTGGAGCTTTTGGAATGAGAGTCATAATCTAACGCTGGTCATAGCATTCTGCACAGCAAGGGGCATTTCTTGGGTGTAGAGAGAGTCATAGTCGCGCGTCGTCCACGGCGCACTGCAAATCAAATGATATTGTTTAGAGCCTTTGGAGCGGGAGTCTTAATCGAGCTTTGGCTGCTCGATTAATATTTTTAGGGGTCTCAGAGAGTCATAATGAAACGCTTGAGGAAAGCGAGCTGCTTAACCGGATGGCGAGTGCGCTTTTTTAGCTTTAAGGATGGAACCGTCAATGACTCACCATGTGGCTGCGATGCCGAATGTTCTCGACCAGCTCAAGATTGTAACAAGTCAGTACAATATTCTCTATAGCTGCGTTACCGCAGACTGAGATATGCTCTGTAGTTGCAGCGTGGCATTAACTTATCAGCAAGGGACCATAGCACCAGCATGGGGTGCCTCTCTGTGGCCTGCAGCCGCTTACGTCGCCTGTAGCAGTGGCGTTGATTGAACGGCGTGCAGTTACAGTCATACGACAACTGAATCACTGCACGTTGCAGTTGGCTACTGATATTGTTCAGGGACAGGTTGTATCTTCGCTGACTTTGCCCGCTGGTGTAACTGATAATGTAATAATTGTGCAGTCGCGCAACACGAGACTGCCCACTACAGGTCTATACCCGATCACTGCTGCACTCGTTCCAAAGAAACTTGCTGAGAAACAAATGAGACAACATACGAGTTCAAGAAAAATATATCTCCGTCTGCATCTGCTCTCACGAAAGATCACCGTGCATGGAAAAAATTATAGGATAAATCATTCATAAGAAAATCGTAGTTATGCCAGTAAGAGAAATACAGAAAATGCGGGAGAAGGTACGAGCAAGCCAGAACAGAAACAAAAGCGACCCAAGCCTGGCAAAACTTAAGTGATACTATTTATTGCTAAACAAGAAAAAAACTATGAAATGTACAGTGTTCTGCAAAATATGTTACTAGAAAACATGTCCAGCGACATGTGCACCATAGTAGTTACCGTATAACATCCTCGAGTTTTCAAAATTTGGCATATATAGTTATAACGTATAGAAATACCTTCTCGCTCTCTGAAGGCGATTCAGAAATAAGCCAGTGGTACTCTGTGACTCTAAGATTCATGTATATGTTATTACGCTTTCTTGTCTGAGGGTAGGCAGTTAAGGACCTTACTTGTTCTGGGTTACTAAACTGGTGATATCATATCAGAGGCATATCAGAGGTAAGATCTGGGCATGTACGTACGGCTCCTTGATTTAACTTCTTCGTTGAAATGAAGCTTTATTCTGACTTGATATTCAGTTTAGACTGTTCTTTTTTTAATATGTCGCCGTAGTTTTTAACCTAATGCTTTCAACCTCCAGCTCCTGATAGGCCAACTACTTGAGCTATTTACACACACAACACGGTAACCTGTTTTTGAAGAACAGGAAATTTGAGTAATAACAGTTACTGTCCTTAAGGTTTCTCTCACGTCAAGGATATCACACTACTTGTATGTTTTCTGTTGTTTGGAATAAGAACCCAAGCAACAAAGTCCTGGGGTCCTACCCTCAAATACTTCCACTCGACGATGTGACGTCATGCGGTCACGGCTAAGATTTAATTAGTCCTGGTGAGTCCTCCCGTTACACCTTCTGTTTCCTGGGTTGCAGCCTGCGTCGTTAGTACACCGGGTATTGTTTTTTTTTTTCGGCAGCTCAAGTTTATCTGTTATGTAGTTAAGGGAACATTGAATTTTAAACCCTTGATTTGCTGGCGTTCACGTTGGTGGAAACGTTTGCTATCAACGTACTGTTGTAAGATGGAGTTTAAAAGTTAATTAGGATAACCGTTGTTATCAAGACTGTTTGAGGAGCTGCAGTGGCTCTTGGCAATTTGCCGCCAGTTGAATGTTGTCTTGTAGACTTAGACTGAGCTCACACGTCTTTTACATAAACGCGTTCAATCAGGTGAACGAACACGAACTGTGTGTGAACTTTTTCTGTCGCTGTCTACAGGGAGAAGTGTCTCTTGTTCAAGTGAATGCCGTCGAGCGTTCAGGTACGACATCGTTTCTGTATATTTTTGTTTACATTTTGCTTCTGTTTGACGTCATATTCATTTCCCATAATGTTATAGTATGCTTTTAAGTGGAACAGCTTAGTTTTAGAAAAGTTATAGCATTATAACAGATAGAAGCGAAATAATTCCACAACATTCATCTGGTTTATATAAACAAACATGGTGTCCTTGTTCTCACAGCATTTTCGAGTTTCTAGAGTTATACGGATTTATAGTAATTTTGATCATTAAAGTGGCGATGAAGAACCACTTGCATCGATATATTCATGACAAGTGAACGCTACAGAGGATAAATTCAGCATTTGTAGGCTTTGTTTTCTAAACTTGACTGATGCAGCACGTTGAGAAAACGGGCATGCTTATCCTTCAGTCTCGCGCGTTCGCCGCAACTGCCTTCATCAACTCAACACGCCGCGTTCACCAGTTTGAGAGAACGTGTTGAAATGGATGACGTGTGAACTCGCCCATGAACGTACGGTGACTTTGGGCTTCGACGGCACCTGTCTGGTATAGGAGTGTAGACATTCGTTACTGTATATAGTTTAAATAAAGTAGTGCGTGTGTTAGCCGCTGGTTAACTGACGTACTGTAATTGTCTTTAACTGCACTAATACTGACGTCTAAAAACTTAATTTTCTTCTATGTGTCAATTACAAGTATGTATGTAAGAACTGTACTATTCCGAAATGTTTCGTTTAGTTGAAAAAGAGCCTGTTCTGAATCTACCCACAGAGAACAGTTTGGTACTAGTCACAAAAATTTGGTAGATTTAACCAAACTATTTGGGCAGCTATAAGCCAACCAAATTTTTGGCTAAAATAATCAAACTTTTTTGGTTAAAAATTAGAGTAGTATTTACAAATTTATAGTGAAAATTACGAAAAAAGGGATTCGTAATTTAACTAAGTTCGTAAATTCTTTGTATTTACCAAAATCTAGTTACAGTTACCATGGTATTCATTGCATGTACCAAGTTTTGTCATAATAACCACATATATCAGCGTATTATTAACAAAAAAAAAAAGAATTAACTACAACAAAGCAATTTTACCCATATGTTGATTTTTACCAAAAAATTTAGTGATTCCAAACAAAATGCCGTCACTACAAAAAATTAGTCAAAACTACTACCCTGTTCTCTGTGTGTATTACTATGAGTAAAGCAACAGTCAGTATATCATGAGCTTGGGGTTTTGGTTGTTACATGAAGTAGAAATTTGTGTGAGAGTCAAAGAGAAGTTAAAAACGGCCACACTCAGACGCGACCTCGAGGAGGGCTAATGTACTAAGCCTCCATGGGCGAGGCCACGCGAATGCCGTCAGTTTGCTGGTACAATTTGTGTGTAGAAAGTTTTTTTTTTGTGGCTCAAATAGTATTTGCTGTAAAAATGAAAGAGGGAGGATAGTAGGGACAAGGTATATATTATTACAGATTATGTCAGTAGTTTCGAAAACTGGAACTTTGGTAATGAGAGACTTTATATCTAAAGAAGCCAGGGCGCCTTGCAGGATTGTGGCAGGTGAGATTTAAAAAAAAATCGTCCTTTGACTTTAATTAGTATTTTGCTGGGAGGACTGGTTAACTAGGCAACTTAGCCGCTTGTCAGTGTGATAGGCTAGTGTTATAACCTGAGACGAACGTGCGCAATTAATTTTAGGTTTGGTGAGTATTGACGGTGTCTTACAGTACATGTATACCTCGGCGGATTTCACTCACCCTGAAATTAAAAATCAGTTCTCTGAACAACGTGAGCACTTGTCTATACACGAGCAATCCCCTAATCTTAATGACCATGCTAGCTCAATGGAACTTCTTATTTTAAATTGAAAACCTTTTTTAACTCTGGTATGTATGATACGTCCGAAATAGCCTTTACTCCAACAGTTTCGAAAATTCTCGAAGAGCAAAACCCCTGACGATGATTCACGATGAATCGAAAGCATGATTACCGGGACATTATTATTACGAAATAACAATCAGTTGGGTTCGATCTTTAGAGATTTCTTCAATCGTTGTTTCAATTTCTACTTTTAGGCGGTTAGTGGGATTGTTATGCCGGGGCCACAGTTTACTTTCGTAGAAACAACGTGATGTGAGGATGCGCAGCTCGCATGTCGTTCGTGCCAACGTATCTATGCTACCGAGTTTAAATATATGTACGAGGATAAAGTGTGAGTTGCTCATCATCGCTTCCAATTCTTTGTACGAATGCTAATATAATTTGGTATTATTGATATATCTAAACTTGGTTTAGTATCTCAACATATTGTCAAGTTATGATTTATCTTCAATTTTGTTCAATATAACGAGCACCAGAGGGACTGCGCTATCAAACAATGACAACGAAGAATTTGTGATGAGCCGTCTTCATTGACCATACTCATCTTTCGTTATTACAACTGCTAACCTAAAAGCACCTGGAGATGAGCGTTTACGGCTTCGCAACTACTCAGCATCGAAACTTTTCTCTCTGACATGGAGAAAGTTCACTGCAATCAGCGAAGCTCAAAGTTATGGTTTCAATTTGGTATCAAGGATACGGTAGGATGGCCTATAGGTCCAACAGTTTGCTGCTTTGCGAAAGCTGTTTCATAGACCACTGAATTAAGGTTGGAAGAATAACTGGTGCAACAAAATAATCTGAAGGAAGAAACTAAGAATCATGATGCATGAGAAAGCTAATGGAAGCTTCAGATGCAGGATCTTCAGTTCTGTGATTTCAACTTCTGCAATGCAAGGAGTGCATTCCGACCAAAAAGATTGCAATGGGAGGAGCAAGCCCAAGCACTCTCTGGGCGAGGGCGAGTAAACGCATGGCTTTGTCACGTGTATCGAAGCTGGCGTTTAAATTGTAGTCTTCAAAGTGCCTGAATTGGCAGTGGTCAGCGCATATACTTAAGGAAGACATAGACAGGCACTTCTTCAATATTTTCGCAGGACAATCGTGTCTGAAGATTTATATCCCAGAGCTTACCCTGTTACTTTCATCATCAGATGGTATACAGGATACAAGTTTCCTTTACATACTTCCATCCGCTGGGAATTTCGTCAATGGTTAATGGCCAGAAAATTTGAGCTCAGGACTCCTTCCCATATAAACTGCGTGAGGCAAAGCCGCTATCCGATTGGATAAGCCACTCTAATATTATTATTGTTATTAAAACTTCACGCTTGAGCTCCCACAGACAGGTAATACAACACAAATAAAGCATCTTTCGACACCGGGAAGCCCAAAGCGCTGCTAAAGGAAATCCAGCAAAAAAAAAACATTATCAGCTGACTTGAACGCCTGCATGCCAATACTACCAAAAGCCGATGCCGGCAATAAATTCCAAACCTTAGCCGACGAGGGCACGAAGCACCGACAGAACTAATTAGTTCGACATCTGACAGCCTCCAAAGTGAGAGAGTGCGCTCCGCACGCAGCACGAGTCGCTCTCCCAATAACCTTGAGGGCAGGGAGAGAAGAATACAACCAATGCCTCTCATTATTGTACACCTTATAAAACATGCATAGCTCTGCTACTCTTCTCCTGT
>LQNS02000140.1:17551317-17563417 GCA_001587735.2 Parhyale hawaiensis
TAATATGCGGCTCAAAGTAAGCTTCTCATCAAAGACAACACCAAGAATCTCAAAGGAGCTAGACTCCTGAAGTAAAGTGTCATCAATCTCCAGTTGGGGATGCTGCGGTACAAGTGTCCGAGACCGACTGATAATTATCGACTTGGTCTTATTGGCATTCAGCTTCATACTCCGAGCCGAGCACCATGCGCTAATGCGTGACAAATCCCTATTCAGAGACTGAGCGACACATCACGTAGGCGAGGAGCAGGAATCACTGCCTTCAAAGTGGAATCGTCGGCATAGTTGATCAAGGTGTATCAGCCAGTTTAAGGGAAAAATTTGCTCGCAACGCTCCCGTAGGATAAATAGATAGGGTGCGCTCCTCTCTATCAGAACCTCTTTGATTCAGACATAAGGTCACCCTATACTTTGCTGTAGATTCAATGTATGGAGAATGTAATACTCGTTCAAATCTGACTAAGCCTTCGATATCTTCACTGTTAGAATTTCAACTGTCCCTGATTAAACTACGTTGGCTATCAACTGCAACCTCGTCAAAGTTCTACCAATTCGTTTTCAGCTGGACCCGTGAAACTTTCACCGTCTACCGGGCACCAGTTTGCCGTCATATGCAACACGGCTCATTTTCTACCTATCAGTTTTCAATGGAACTTGAGAGGACGACCAATGCTTCCAACCTGGGCCAATTTCCAGCTGTTTTTTAAAGCGTGACAGAAAATAGATAAATCAATAAACATATAAACAAACAGATAAATACACATCGGTCTTTATTATGTTGTACATTTTAGATTTGTTCAGCTACTCTCCAAACTATGATATCAGGGTACTGTCTCTGTTGCTTGGTTGCGGTGTACTGTACATCTACAATATAATAAAGACTGATGTGTATAGATCTTTTTGTCTATTTAACGGTTTATCCATTTTCTGTCTCGCTTCAACAAAATAGATGGGCGGAAATTAGCCCAGGTTGGAGCAAAACAGTGAAAACCGGTCGACTAGTTTTATATTCAGGCTATTTTTTTTTAAATTTATATATAAATAAAAATTTTGGCACAGTGAAACGATGTGGAGATATAGCAATCTTCTATAATTAATTATTTTATAAGTACTTCTGCAAAATGTTATAACTCGTATAAATCGTTGGATGTCAGTGCTAGAAAAATAGTATTAGGGATAATTAAAAAAAAAAAACATATAGCCGGTGTCGTGTCAAGATTGACCTTCTCAAAAAAAAATAAAAACATTCTGAACCTCCGTTCACCAACTATTGGATGTGAAAGATTTGTATTGTTTACTAATCTGTAGTTTTTTTTTTTTTTTGCAAGTAAAGACAACACATGATAAATCCTTTCAACACGCCCTAAAGACCTAGCCGATTCCTCCACTGGAGCATTAACAATTTGCTAAGTATTTAAGGGCTGGGGCCGGCGACCTTTACGCTAAATGTGAGATTTCGCTTCCAAAGAGCGGCTCTGAAAAAAGGAGAAAGGCCCATGGTGGAACATCTGGTCGGGTGCGCAGCTCGTCGCCAGAGCAAACGCTGCAGTTGTTTGGAAGGCAGAAATCAAAACAAGGATCATAGGCAATAAAATCATGCAGGCTTTGATGCTCGCTTTTGCTCACATGAGGCTCCATCGAACGCAATCAAACCACCAAAAACTTGTGAAACTTGATGTTGATTTTTAAGCGGCTGACGATGATGAAGAGGCTGCTGCTCACCGTGACCCCGTCTGTTTTCTTAGTGTTCTCCTTCAGAACGTTTTTCGACTCAAGTTTACTTGCAAGTCTTCAGAATGGAGCTTGCGTCAGCTGCATGATGCTGCTGAGGAGAGGGCGAGGTCACAGTGGATATATATATATATATATATATATATATATATATATATATATATATAGAAGAGCTTTAGAGGAGAGGTTGATGCCTAACTGTATTTACACTGTAGATGGATTGCCTACTTGGGGTGAACGGTCACGTTGACTTCACGCTAAGTGATGTGTAATTGATTTCACTGAAGCTGCTACATGGCTAGTCAACCCTGGCAGATTGGGTTGCGGTTTGTTGCGGGAAGAAAACAAGTTAAGGATATTTTTGTCAATCGTCGTGTCCCAAAATACCCTTGAAAGACGAATATGCCGCCCTAAATCTCTCAGCGTGATTATCCTAACGGTATCATGTGACACAATAGTTGATGATAGCGCTATTTGTTTAATACACCATGATGAGGGTACTTGCTTGGCTGGAGACACTTCTCCAACGAAGTTAGAAATCAAAAAAACATGCTTAAAGTTATAGAAGCTTTCTCAAAGCGTACACCTCTAAGACGCCACGCCATGTTAATGAAAACTTCAAATTAGCCCTGATTTCAGGGTTTCAATTTTATCATCGCAAAGACATAGGCACTTCCGCTTTTCCCACGGTGGGTCTGCCCTGTACTTTTGTTTTCTAAACGCTAATGCTGTATTTGACCAGATCCGTTTTAAATGTATGAAGGAGACACAAATGCGAGATTCCATTGTTAAAACTCTAAACTATTAGTTCCAAACTCAGAAGTGCTTTGTGGCATAGAGAACAGCATTGCCAGTAGCGTTTGGAATGACTAATGGTAAAAGGTAGGGAGGGATATTGTCCCCAATTCTCATTAATATTTTCCTTGACCATACCCCTATATACCCAACTGAACGCAGCCGGAGTAGGGTGTCATGTAAATGGTACTGCAGTGAATCCGCTAAGCTACGTTGATGACATGGTCCTGGATTCTCCTCAATAAAATGGGCTCCAAGAACTACTTTCAATTACGAGAACGAAGCTAGAAAACTCTGTATTGAATATAATACTGTCAAAACTGTCTGCATGTACATTAAACCTAGGATACAAAAAACAAACTTGCCATACGATAAAGTAACATATCTCAATGGTGTAGAGCACACTTATGTAACTGCTTCTTTTACCTGGGCCATAAAATCACTGACAATTTTTGTAAGAGCTAGGATATATAGAGAAAGACACGTAGAAGCTTCACACGGTGGACAACATCCCAGTGAGGAAGTGTCAGCTGTTTCGTAGCTACTGATATCCTATGTACAGTAACTTGCTTTGGTCGAACTTTAAGCAGAAAACCATTGAGTGCCTACTTGTTATTCATAATAACATATTTCGCCGGCTTACCATTGTACCGAGGTCATATAGTGCAAGTGTGATAGTTGTTTATACAGTAAGTATGCTAACTGCTTGAAAGTCAAAACAAGGAAATGCGCTTCCAGTCTCCAAAGCAAAGAGGAAAAGAAGTCAATTAATTCGATAGTAAATGTTGCTTGTAATGGCCCTGGCTACAGAAAGTCCAATACGCATAGCCGATGGCAGCGCATACTCTTGCTTAAGAGATTCCAAAAAATGAGTCGCAATACAGTGCAGCATGAACTGGTACTTTCAATCACTTTCCGAATTTAATTTAACTCTACTGATAAGCGATTGTACCACCCCCTTGTTTGTACTTAATAAAGGTTTATTGATTAACATTCATAATAGTGCCCGAAAAAGTCATAGAGAATCGTTCAAAACTTTTTGCGCTAAGTTTTGACAACCACAAACACAACAGACAAACAGAAGAACAGATCGTCCCAGAAATCTGACATTCGGTCCTAGTATCACTATGACTATTTACTGCAAACGGTAAGTACCCCAAAATATCCAATTTCAAATTAGTGCCGCAGAGAATTATTTTCGTATCTTCAAGTTAATCAGAGATATCTAAAAAATTATTCGCAACGAAACTTTTGCAAGGCGCCAGTAAAAATTCGAAGCAATGAACCAAAGCAAAAAGTCGCAGCAATCAATCAATCACATTGTTTCACAATCGTTTCAAAGTCTAATGAAGTAAACCTAGAGCTACTTTAGTTGTCAATTCGAAAGACTGATGTTAATATTCGTCCCTATTTTTTGGAACTACTGGGGCTGAAAAATCTCAGGGGCTCTTGAAAAATCCGCGCTGAACTAGCGACTTCGATATTCAATTATGGAAACATATTAAGTAACCAGGAACACTGTAATTTCCAAACAGAATATGGGTCACGTAAAGAATAAAGATGTGGTGAGGATGGACACCCTGCTGCGTCGCTCTACACTAGTCGTATTTACGATAGCTTATGAGATATGGGAAGATATCGGAGGAGAATGACATCAGTAGATAAGGTAACAAGCAACGATGAGTCATAGAAAGTTTCAAAGAGGCAGGCTATTGCGCTACTTAAATTTACCAGACCTCAATGCGTGAACATGATTTGACTCGTAGTGGCACCCAAAGCATTCATTCGACCTGCAAATGTGCTTATAACTGCGTGTTCTTATGGCAGCTGGGCGGAATAAAGCACAGTAGAGGCAGCGATATATGCTTTATTAACTCCGGGGAGGCGGCTATATCTTGGCAGGTTTGTCTGTCTATGTTTTTTTTTTCTATCTGTCTGTCATCAAGATGACTCAAAAAATTTATGGACAAATCTGTACGAGGAATTTACAGCGATTGTAAGGAAAATTTAATTCGCCTGTGTCCGTAAAAGGGAAGGTGAATTTGAGCTCAGCTGCATGAACATGTACGTTAAATTTAAAGGTGATACGGGAAATACAGCTGGGCTCGGTTGTATATGAATTTAGCCCTGCTTACAGGCAGAGTGTTGATACTCCCTCTGAGAAGTAAAGAAGCAGGTAATAATGACCCTAACTGGCAGGAGTGTACGGTCAAATGGTTGTAGTCTATGACCAGTTGAATAACACCTGATTTTGCGAAACTAAAAAGCTGTTGATGGTGACCCAATGGATCACGGGCAGTCTCTTATTATGCTAAAATTCTGTGAACTGTATTTCCATGATTATTTACTTGCTCATTTATTGCTTCACTTGTTTGTTTACACACTAATACATGTTTGCTTTCCCTTTTTTTAAGTCACATAACTGAAAACGCTGTGGAAAGACCTTCACAAAATTTACAGAAAATGTTTGCGTTGTATGTTCAATAAAGAAGTATATTGTTTCATGTGCGTTTTAGATGTTCAACATGTAACAAAAATAATCAGGACTCCTCCTGCAATGTGGACTACCGTCTAACTACAGAAACATTATCAAACTTGAAATGAATTAATTAGTTGGATAAGTTCATTCAAGCGGCTTCGTGAGCAACAATGAAGAAAGATTTTACCCTAAAAAAACTGTAAGGCTTCACTGTCCCGCATTATTTAATTCTTTTTTTGCAGATATTATCACATCTGTCGAAGAAGGTATGTTTTTCTTGGCGTTTGTCTGCTTCTCGCTTTATCTGTCTGTCACTACCATAACTCAAAAAAAGTTATGAATGCATTCTTCATAAGTTATAATACACAGGGACTTTTAGGTATGATAGTAACAATAGATGATTGACCCCTAGCGAAGATCAGTGCTAGGTGTGCATAGCGAAACGAGATATCTACTCTCCTCTATCTGATGACAAATCTGACAGCGCCAAGCAGCTACGAATCAAGGGAATGGTAGTCCACGGAGGGAATGATAGTCCACGGAGTTAGGGGTAATGGTAGTCCACGGAGTTAGGGGTAAAAGCTGAAGAAAGGTGAAAACCTCAGTCACGGACGTTGTTCAAGCAAACCCTAAGTTATCAACTAATCGACTTTTAGAGAAAGCTATTAAAGATGGTACCAGGCTAGAAGTGACCCAGCGTGAAAAAATCTATGGCCAAAGTTGCCGGGTCATCAGCAGTCAGGAAGGACCCATGCTAACAATTCGCATGCAGGACCAACCTTGACAGAGCTGTTACGTTATTTTAACGATTTGAAAAGCCATAGCCACACGTACACTTCTGACAATACACTGCTGATGATAATTCATTAATGGATAAAATTTCAGTTAGGGCCATTGAGATTTAGTTTTGCTTTCTAAATTTAAATACAGATATGTAACAATTTGGTTTAAAAGGATAGGCCGATTTTGCCATTCACATGATACGTGCAATTCAGAAGCAATACTGTGGCCATTAAAATTATTTCTGAATGAAACTTGGGCCATAAATTGCTTTTCCTCACGGCAGGGCTGTCCTCAGTACAGAGCCTTACAATCTTTTAGGAGTAGCGTGGGACAGCGCAGGCCACCAGAGGCAAGTTTTCAGTCAGAAACCTTCAGCTGTCCTTTGACTTTGTTACCTGGACCCACTCGAATCACTTAGACTTTCTGTTCCGTTTAATTTACGTCAAAGACCTTCTCCTCAGGCGAAAGCCTCCTCGTTCCCATTACGATGCCTTCCACAGTAGACATCTTTCATCGAAGTTTGTGGAAAGTAAAAAAAAATCAATATGCGGCAAAAATTGGGAAATGATTTGTAACTGACTATGGGGACTGTATTAAAATTACTGACTGGAAAACATTGATGAACCTACCATCAAATAATGCCGTAATATTAGATGAGAAATCCGCTGAAGCCAGCAACTGCTGAGTATCATCAGTGTGGTGTCTTGACATCACAAGCCGTGTGGGCGCGAATGACCCTATAGTCTACATGTTAGCGTCGACTCTTGCATGTTTCTCACGTAATAGAGGCTACAACACGCAATCCACGAAGTAGAGAGGCCATTAAATTTATCAATAGTTCCAGTATGGGCATCTGTACTTTAGCTATGTTCATGTTACTATTAAAATTTTGTCGAGTGCATCTCGTCGTCTCCTTCCCGGTTAATTTCCAGGATTGGTATGGACTGAGGAAAGAAGCCTGTTTTTACTTCTCTATATGGGTACTAGTGGACCCGTGCGTGAAAAAATTCACGCAATAATATATGTATGTAGTTGCTTAATACAAGCCGGTGCGGAATATTTTTTTTTCTCTGACTTGTTTCTCCTTTAACATAAAAAGTATTTGGTGGCACTTCTTCATTGATTGTACTTTCCTTACTAAAATACATATGGAGGAAAACGCTACGACGGCCAACTCAAATTATGTTAGGAGATGCGTGTTTTCTAGTGAGCAGTACACTTCAGTTCTTCTTCAGCACACTCCTTCCATTCCTGACATACAAATAAAAACTATATTAATAAGCACTGAAACATCACAGAATTTCATGTCCTCTGCGTATCCAGAATACACAGTGAGATAGCTTCAGCGTAACAAAATTTTCGCGTCCAAGAAGTTCAAATAAATGATTGTTACGACTACTGCACCGGGAAAAATTGGTTCCTCTACGCTTCGCTAATTTTCTACTAAATGTGTACATCGTAAACCAAAAGAAAATATAATTTCGATGTAGAGAAAAAGTAATGACTATCAAACTCCACGGGAACGGCAAGAGAAGCTGGATGAGCAAGAACTAATGATTAAGAATATTTTTTTGCCCACTCTTGATACTGCTTCTAATTAATACGGAGCTTTGCATCCAAGATACTCGAGGGTGGCATATAACTCGGACTCGGTGAAAACTTGTTCTGTTGAAAGAAGAACCCACAATGGAGAAAACAATTCGCTGCCAAGAAATCATCGTGGCATTTACGCGCGTGCTGACCGCCGAAGAATATCTTACCATTTGCCTCAATTTACGTAGTCAAAATAACACGATTAGTGTAAGCTAACGCGGCTGAAGTTTGAATGAAGAAAACCTCAGGAGAGAGTACGCATCATGATGGAAGAGATTGCTTAGAGAAGCTGTTTGAATCTGCATCGAGCGGACTTCAACGTATAGTCAAAGAAAGACCGGACCGGATCGGAATCATCAGATATACAGTACTGCTCCAGTGCCACCATCAGCAACCTGAAATATTTTCTGCCTATCTGTTTTCTACAGTGCGAAGCTTGGCAGGACCACCACAGTCTTCAAGCAGATGCATACACTGATGAAGCCAGGACGGCCAGAGCTAAGATTTACCTATCTATTTCGTTAAGAGCGTGACACCGAAAATATAAATAAATAAATATATAAACACACGACGGTCATTCTTAGTGTTAGATGATCGATTGCACGCACAATAATTAAGTCTTCTAGCCTTAATTTATGCGAAACTTTAGGCAGGTGGTCTGCCATCGACCCCTCGGAATTAGCTTTTGGCATTGATCCTTAATCGGTAACCCCTGAGAATTCCAGGAACTCAGTGTTGCTCTGTAACATTGGATTTTCAGTAGGCCAACGTAATCGTGTTGCTTGCAACACAATTCAAAGGAGCAGCCCTAAAACTTCTGTCTGACGCTTCGGAAGAGTCGAACTTCTAAGGCTTAACTTCGGCGCCCAATCGAGCACGCCCTATCTTAATTTGTTTCTAACTACTTCGTTCGAGAAACGGTGTAATATTATCATCCATATAGCATCAGCGTTGTTTGTTGTACGCACGGTGACCAATTTAAAGGTTTGGGCCTTCGCTTTTCTTTAGAAAATAATGTAAATTACTAATGATGAATCTATGAGGAAGACGGATTGGTTCCATTGTCGCTATTCGTTGATATACCGCGTGTTGCTGAATTTCAAGAAGAGTAACTCGTTTAGAGCATTAAACGTTGTCTAAATCACCGTCACTTCGGAGAGAGAGAGAGAGAGAAAGGCCTCCAACGATGTTATCTGATCAAATCAGAGAGATGAAAATGATGCTATCGCGGCGAAGTTCCCAGGTGTAGCTGAGGGGCAGTTGGTGGTGCCGCAGTAACACTGTGTGCGCGAGTAACACTGCGAGAATAATACTTCAGTAACGGCAATTGAGAGCTTGGATAGCATTTCCATTTAGATTGCTTGCGACGGCCATTCTCCTTCTCTCTAGCACCACCGACCTCGCACCAAACCAGCATGCAAAGACCGCGATCCCCATTCTCTCTTCGAGAGTTCCGCATGAGCAGAAGCGGAAAATGATTTTCTTTTCTCGCGAAATGCTTTGTTTCGATACCTCGATCTGCAGAGCACTTTAAATAAACACAAATCGATTCGACTAAGAGAGTGTATACTGTAGAAGTAGTTGAGCTTCTCTCACGGAACTGGATATGCTATCGATAGGTTTTCCTGTTGAAATTTGCAGATCCTGGCACGATGGCCATCGCCGATCATACGATGGCGATGGTGTGAAGACCCTCGCCATTGGAAAAACTACGTTGTTACTATGGAACATTGCAATAATTCATCGGCGATAGCGATGGCCCGATAGCGATAGTCCGATGGAAATCGTATTAAACAATCGGCGATGGCTATTTTCTTCATCGGCGATGGTGTTATGAGGAAGAACTGGTCCGATGAAATGGCTGAACATTCCATTGGCGATGGCATACGATGGGCATCGTCATCGGTTGTACTTTCGATGCCGATGAAGTAATGAAATATGGATAAAACTACAGAAAAACAGCCTTACGAGTTTGAAAAAAAAAAAAAAATTTAGTAACATTAGAACAAAGTGGGTTGCAAAGTTTATATGGTAAATTTTCCGAAAAGGTCAGCAATGACATTTAGTATTTTTGTTGACATATTTAGGGAAACTTAGGCATTCTAAGACGTTTTTCATGAATAACGTTTACCCCCAAACGCTTAGTTTTCGAGATATTTCACTAAAAACTTCCCATTGTTTCAATGTCACTCTAGCCTTTACAGCCATGCTGGCATCTACTTCTGTTCATCTACATAGGCGCGGCGATCGTACGCGTATTTGAACACGTCCTACTAAGTCTTTAAGTAATTGTGCAATCGCGAGTTAACTGTGGAATCGCGAGCTTATTTTATTGAAATATGAACGTAGAAGAATGCATTTTAAGAATTTTTTTTACGAATACCGTTTTCGTCGGGAACTCTGAAGTTCCTTTAATATACGTTTTTGGAACACGGCCCAAATTAGTGGAACGCGTATTATGCAGTATTGTATTGCCGGCAGTAGTGGTGTTGGTTTCTTGCTTTGTGCAATGATTTTACCAGTATTTCGGTCTTATACGTAATAGTTAGCTTTTGTTGGCATATTTAGGTAGAATTGAGGCATTCTAAGACTTTTCAAGAATAGCGTTTTCATCGCAAATGCCTACATTTAGAGGTATTTGACTTTAAAGTTGCCATTGTTTCTAGTGAAAAAATTCATGATGCGCCATTACGGCCGTGGCGAGGCATCAAAAACGAAGCCTCGTAATAGTTTTTTGGCAACGACGTTGCTCCTACTCATTAAGATTATGCAAACAAGGACTGGTTCTGCTAATATCCTCAGAGACATGTAAGTATATATATATATATACACTGTATGTAAAACAATATGAAGGGATTTTGTGCTAGTCGTAATGGTGAATCTTATTTTTTCTCATAAATAAAACAATGACAACTTCAAAGTTAAATATCGAAAATCAAGCATTTGCGCGAAAACGTAATTCATATAAAGCGTCTAATAATGCCTTATTTTACCTAAATATGTCAACAAATATACTAAATGTCATTACTGGCTTCTTCGGAAATTGACCGTTTATTTTAATACATTCCCCAGATCTAACAATGTAAATTACTATAAAGGTTTTGAAAGGTCATTAGATTTGGAGCATATTAGCTATCAGGCAAATAATAATCAAACTTTGTAAAGCAGGCTTCAATTAACCCTAATAACCTGGGCTTAACATTTCGCACCTTTTATCAGGTAGGAATAGTATTACTGGTGTAAAAATCGAACACAGGCCGAAGTTATAAGAGATGCTGCTTCTATTCGTTGTCTGTGGTTTGAGATCTTTGTATTTTTGAAATGTGTTAATGCGATGGTCCATCGCCGATTGTGACGCCCTACGAAGAATGGCCATCGCCTTTGGTTATTTCATCGTAGGTCATCGCCGATGAAAATGGCGATTCTTCCTTCCGATGGAGCGATGATATTGCAGTCTCCATCGTAAGTACGATGGCGATGGTCATCGTACCATCGATTTTGCATCGTACCATAATCGGAAATGCCGAGCTTTGGAAATTTGTCTGCCCTCCTGTAGCTCAAACTCTTCTCATGTATGAGACGGGCAATCAACAGATGCCTGAATAAAATAATAACTTAAAGTTTGAGTTGGAAAAAAATTACTGAATTTGAATCGCCCCGGAATCTTTCTTCTACCATCTTTACTTCCAGTTTATTATTCATTCTGGCTTCCAAGCGAGAAATTGTCTACTCAGACAGCTATCAATGGATCGAACTGTGGCTACTTTACGGTAATCCATTTGGTTTCTATTTAGAAAGTGTTTTCTGACGAATGTATAATTTGTATATGTTAATTAATTGTTATGTTAGGGAATCACTTCGTAACACTAATTGGGTGCCACGATGCTTTTACAGCTTCGCGTTCTTGCCCCTCATAACTAACAGCTTGACACTTCAGTACAAGAGGGATGGTCTCATTGTTATTGCCCAATATTTATTGAAGCAAAGCGTCATTCGAATCGAACTATTTGCATATATAGAAATATGAAAGCGTTACTCCAGCTCATCTCTGTTACTGGAAAGCCTCAGATGTGTACGGTACTGCATTTTTCGTCCCTTTGTTCGTAGTATAGGCTCAGTTAGATTTTCCTCATTCGAGCTGCTTGTTAACCAAATCACCTCCAGGAATGCGATGAAATACAGTAACGAGTTTCTTCTCTAATGTATGTTCTCTTTTATAAGCTTCTCCAAGTGCACACGCTCGATCAGCTAACTGCCACGCTCTCTGCAAACATTGCTTCAACTTTATGCCTTCTGCTTTCGATTGAGTTACAGTGAAGCCCACAAAATTTACCCAAGTTAGGGTATGAAACAGCGCGAGTGGTCTAGTTTCCATAGGATGTTTTTTAAGTCTTCTGTCCGACGAGCCGTTTTCTTTTCTAGCCTGTACATGTCGGAGTCACCCAGTACAAGCCACGCTGAACTTGCTCGCACGCTGTCCCTATGACGCAAAGTCGGTAGCCATGATACCTCTGGAAAGAATGGAGTTGAAAGACATGCGAGCCAAACCGAGGCCGTCGAGATAGAGAAGGCCGCGTCGACAAAACCTGTGACGTCATGGTCACGTGCGCCTAGTAGGTCGATGCAGACTGATGCACATCATTCTTACCTAATCAGCTGATTTACTTGTTCTATGTTTTCTTTCTTGTGGAAATTATGAAGTATATGAAGTCCTCTATT
>LQNS02000140.1:17576318-17589098 GCA_001587735.2 Parhyale hawaiensis
TTTCGCTGAGCCCAACATACAATCTGCTTATTTCAGTCTACTATTACACGTAATTCTTAGGTATACGTGCACTCCCAGCTGTATAATTAGTATTAAAGTATCACATATTATTGCCCAATTACCGTCGAAAAAAAAAACAAACGAACGCTATATTAATATGTGTAAATAATTGACATTCAATCGTAATTTAATTAGCTTCGCAACTTAATTCATAACAGTATGTCGAACTAATCAGTTCTGTCGGTGCTTCGTGCCCTGGTCGGCTATAAGGTATAGAATTTGTTGCTGGCATCGGCTTTTGGTTGTATTGGCCTGCAGGCGTTTAAGTCAGCTGTTAATGGTTTTTGGTTGGCTTTCCTTTTGCAGCGTTTTGGGCTTTCCGGTGTTGCAAGATGCTTCATTTGGGTTGTATTACCTGTCCGTGGGAGCTCAAGCGTGGTTTTAATAATAATGGTAATAATTTAGTTCAATTTAGATTCCCGTGGGGTCGTCGGGTATTTCCTCCCATAGGAAAACAATGTGAACTTGAAAGTTAAATATCTCGAAAATTAAGCATTTGCAAGCAAAATAGTATTCGTGTAGAATGTGTTTAAATGGGTCTTTTTACTTATATAACACCTTGAAACGTCAAAATTCCATTTTGAATTTGAAAATTTCATCAAAATTTTTAAAATGAAGTGGCTTCAGTTCAGAGACGGAAACATGGGCAGCATATTCATCAATTATTCATTATGGTCTAAGTCCATGAGTTTGGCAAGTCGCAAGGCAAGGAAGCACAGGCTAAGCTAAGGCAGGTAGTTAGGCTAGAGCTGGTATAACTTAAGCAATTTTATTCTATATAGACTTTACCTAGCCAAACACTTCCCCTGAGCACTTCTCCCATAAAAAAACATGTCTTCTAAGACATATTTACGGTTGTTCATAACTCAAACTAATATCATGAAAATAATAACGTAATTAATTAAATAAAGTTTAGCCAGTACCACCTTGATTAAGGTGCTATCAGACTTTTCTATTCGGAGTTGGAGACTGAGAACCCATTTTCTTGCCCTGACTTTGAGGCAATCAATATACTTTTGGGTGAGTGTCAAACTTGCACCAGCTGACCTCGGTACATTCCTCTGTTGCCGAAATATATCATTATTGGCTACACGTAGGCATCCAGTAGACCTCTGCTTAAGGTTCAACAAAAGGGATAGGGGTAGCTCCGAAACAGCTGGAATTTAACTCCTTCCGAGCAGTGACCAAACATTCTAATTAGTATGCTGCCCAATGCCCACTGCGTGGAGCTTTCGCGTTTCTTTCCCTATATCCTGGTTATCATGAAAATTATTGGTGATTTTATGACCCAGCCCAGGTAAGAAAAGCTGTTCACATAAGTCAGGTCGACACCACTGATTCGAGTGACTTTATCGAAGGGCAAGTTACTTCTCTCTCCTAGATTTAATGGGCATAGATACAGTCATAAAAGTATTACATTCAATACACTGTTTACTATATTTTCTCTCGCAAATTGAGACCAGTTTTTGCAGCCCACTGGACTGGGGAGAAGTATCTGCATAACTGAGTGCATTTACTACATGACCATTAATATGACGCCACACTCCAGCTGCATTCAGATTGGTGTGGATAATATCAATAAAGATCTTGAAGAGAATAGGGGGAGTTACCCCTTGTCGTATGCCGTTAGTCATGCCAAATACTGATGACATTGTCGCTCCCCAAATCACAATGCATTTTTGAGTTGGAATCCAAATTCTTCGCGTCTTAACAATATAAGGAGGTATTTGTTTCTCAAGCAAGAGTCATGAAGAACTCGGTGAAACGCAGCCTTTGCATCGAGAAAGCTTGAGTACAATGGAGATCCACTGTCAAAGAAATTATTTATGACCTGTTTGAGTGTGAATATAGCCATTGCTGTTCCATGTTGAGCTTTAGAACCAAATTGGTTGGTTGTGTACAGTCATCAAGAACGGTGCCATCCACGTCTCTCAAGCTCTGGTTCTATCACTATCGAGAGAGAAGTAGCCACTGCAATAGGACGATAATTGCTCTTTTCCGTCACACATTTTGCCTTGATTTTACAATTGGTATCATTATGACTTCCATCAAGTCATTTGGGAGGAATCCCAAAGTAAAGCGCCCAGTGTGAAGAACTACAAGGAGCGTTATACCAGTCTAGAGAGGCTATATTACTACCGTAGGCATATGCTGGTATATAGTATTGGCCGGACGCTTTGTTATTCTTCCGTCTTTTCCGCGCTTGACAAACCTCCTCTTCAGAAGACGAACAGACAACCTCAAAATGCTGACTACAGTGGGACCAGTTGTGGAAGTATCGGACGACTCCAGGCACAACACCGCCAGGTCAGCAGTAATTGTTCTTAAATATTTACTGCACTTAAATCTTTTCGACAACTGAGTCATATTTTATCAATAGTATTTATTAAAGCTTTTGTCTCGGGCAAATGCACCATTCGGGCTGGAATAACTTAAACAAGATTAGCACAGCTCAACGAGCATCCTACAAACATATTCCATCATCATCCATACCGAACATTAGCAAGCCACTGCCTGCTATACATCCCACCAACACTTGTCACCATCACCCGTACCGAACATTAGCAAGCCACTGCCTGCTATACATCCCACCAACACTTGCCACCATCACCCGTACCGAACATTAGGAGGCCCCTGCTTGCTGTGCATTGGCAGCTCTGCTTTAAACTCTCAGAAAAGAAAGTTCTTCATTTGCATCTAAGTTGAGTTGGACCGAGGCAATCGACTGTGCCGAGCAATGGCTGTAGCTAACAGCGTCCTTAATTGTCCAAGTACAAAAATTCTTTAGCCATTGGCATTAATTTGTAATATAATTTTTCGAGTGCGTAAAGGATGGCTATTAGAAAATGAAGTAGTTTGAGCTTCAGAGTAGACTTCTGAACCATTTTAAGCAGCGGAAGAGGAATTTTTTTCCTGATCCACCTCTTGTTTGACTCATCACTTTACATGTCATTTATTTCAGCTGCAGAACCGTAAGCACATCCTCACCACCATTACTGTCTCATTTTCAGAGCAAGGATGACAAATATAATGAACCGTGATTCATGACTCATCACTTTTTCTTCGGGAAATCATTTTCCAGAATTGAACAGGTACCCTTGTGATAATAATATCCCCTAGCTTTGTGTCATAGAATTCATTCGCAGTTCCCCAAAAGCAAGAATGATCATCATAAAAAGGTCTCTGTCGAAATATGATTTCAGGGACGATAATCATATCGGAAAACTCATCCACTCACCAACCAACACTCCATTTGCCCCTTTTGGGCACATAGTCTTCAGCTGCAAGGCGGTGAGTAGGAAGAGTCCAGAAAAGGAGTGATAAACTGACCCGTTCGTAATGTATTTACAGAGCTAGGGCTCTCTGGCAGGCTCGTCAAATCCTTAACGTATCTGCTCGTTTTTCTTATTAGTATCTTTAGGTCTCCGCGGTACCGCTGTGAGATTTTCGATGTGAGGCACAGAAATATAAGCCGATTTAGTTATTATTTCTCCTCTCTCGCAGTTGCTGACAGTCTTTCGTCCTAAGCTGAGGCTCAACATTTGATTCTCGACGCAGAGATGGTAAAATAAAATCTCTCCCACTTAATAACATCAGAGTTTCATATCATTTTTACTGAGAGGCGGTGAGCAGAAAGAGTGCAGAAAAGGAGTTATAAACCTGACCCGTTCGTGATGTATTTACTCGATCTTGAAACTAAATGACAAATATCGGAAATCAACTTCTGATATGCAGTAAAATGTATTGAACAGATATTTGGAAGGCTAATATGATAAGTGCAGTAACGACTGTAGGGATAATCAAAGCGTTTTACTTGTCGTACTAGCCCCTCATTCTGGGTTCCTCCTTCTCGTACTGCTGTGGCTGAGATACAATCGTATCTTGTTTGCTTTGATTTATGGGTGTAACTGCAGAACTGTGACTTAGTTTCCCCAGTTCTTCTTCAACTTGAAATCAGGTATTAGGTTCAATCACCTTTTGTCTCTTAATCGTAGGCAAAGTAATAGTAATATATTTTACCTTTACATTTCCGAAGAGGTTATTACTATAGATTTGTGCAAAGAATTCAGGAATTGTGTAAATGGCCAGTAATTAGTAAGCTTCTTCCAGAGAGAGGGATAGAGAGAGAGTGTGTATGTGTGTGTCAAAGTCTAATATTATTCTGCACTTAAATCTGGTGAAATTCATTGTTTACGAAGCAGAATCAGTGATTTTTGGACTGATATAGACCGTTCTAGGTGTGGACGCCAGCGATAGGTTTGCACCCTCATAGTCATAACGGCCGTCCGAGAGAAGGTCAAGAGATTTACTATGCGATATGACGTAAATGGCTTCAATGATAGATATCAGCAAAAATCTATGAGGAACATGGTCGGAAGTAACCTTGTGCTTTCTGCCCGCAAGCCTTAGTAGTGCCAACAACTCACTGACCTCTGAACACGTAAAGAGTCTGACAGAGCTTCGCTTCTTTTCAACTGCGTCAGAGGTGACCCGCGAGAACGACAACTAAGCAGTTGTTTTATGGGGCAAAGTTCAATCATCAGGATGGCAGAGTGCAGGTAAAGCAGTCTTATCTCCATCATCCCCTGATTTGAAACCTCTGGCGAGTATTTGGTCCATGTTGGAGTGATGTCTGCAAACCACCCCATTCTCCTGCAGACGATTTGAATTGTCCCTGGAACAGTCATGAGGTAAATTTCCGCAGAAAAAAAACTGGTGCACAAACAGAAAGTTTCAGAGGGAGCCTTCAGTCAGTAATTCGGGAATAAGAAAGGCGCATTGAAAAATGGACCCAGACGAAGACTCATGAAGCTTTTATTTCTTGAGAACATTCAACGATATTTCATTGGCCTGTTGACAATCAATTATTAGCAATTTACGTACTTTGAGAACTTTCTTCGCTCAATGTGGGCGGTTTTTCATAGCTCTGGTAGAGCATTGACAGTATTTTTATGGACAAAAAAATCTGAAAACGTATCTGCATTTAATTTTACCGACAACGATACTTTGTCACTGATTATGCACGATTCAGGCAAAAGTAGTTACTGCATTAGCCTCTGTTAGCTATGTAAAGCATATTCACCAAATCTCTTTCTTGTACTCCAGATGCGCAGCAATTAAGGTCAATGAGTGAGAGAAAAATGCTGAACTAAATAGTTATTAATTGATTTACTGATTGGGCTTGCAATGAAACGCAGCTTCTGTAGATTGTGAACGACTGATATACATAGATTGGAAACAAGCAGGCGTAGCAAATAACAGTATCGGTATGGAGGAAAACTAAATGTTAAAAAATAAGAAAACAAACGGAAAATTAATGGAAAAAGATCAAAATCAAGATTTGAGCTTTACGGAGTGTCGATTGCATCCTATATCGACAGCACCTCCAATTTCAGTGTAAACAAAGTTATAGTGTGGTATTTGAATCCACTTTTAATTCTAAAGTTGCAACCATTCTTAGGTTACGTTCCTTGGTGTGGTCTCGCATTACTGATTGCGATTTACGTCGATACCGATAGGCCTGATTCGCAAATACACGTTACTTTTTACAGCTGCCATGATACGCAGAGTAAGTTGTAGAAGAATTGAGCAACACGCCACACCGAACAAGCGATTTACATACTAACTACGTAGAAAGTGAGGAGAATATTGCACAACTTATGCCTGTTGAATTTCTCAGTAACATGATGGTTATGATGTAGTGTTTATTTTTGAATCTGCAACGGTATCTAATATCCCATCGCAAGTATACAATGGCATAATTCAATCTGATGTTATATTTGGACTGTGAATGCAATATTCTTCGTAATGAAATCTTGTCAGACAATGCCGTATATGGGCTCGCTCGCTATGGGGGTGAAATAATGATTAATCAAATGAGCCACAGGCCTTCCTTCACATTCAGTCTTCCATTGGCGATGAATTCGGAACGGCAAACACCCCAGTGCTGTTCTTCTTGGATGACCTCTCATGAATTTGAGTATAATGATCTCCATTCTTAATTTCCGACAGATACAGGTTATCGGTTCGCACTAGTAAAGCTAATATTAAAGCTAATATTGTACATAGTGGTGCGTGAATTATCATGAATGATGATCCTCTTGTATCATTACACGAGATTCTTTTGTCTTAAGTAGTGACTGCTGTTATATCTTTAACGAGTGCGAGTTATTCACGCGGATGAACATTATCTAGTCCTATCAAATATCAGCCGTAAACGTTTATTATGCAGATATGAATCGAGCTGCAGGTGTTAACCACAAAACGACTCTATAGCCTTTTGTGCACTCATCCTGCAGTAAATCCTTAATGGGAAGCAACTTCGTTGAGTATTACAGTAACATTTAGGATTTCCCCACATTCGTCAAATTCCACTATTAATTATCGGTATAGTATATTTTTTGAGATTTTTACCTTCGCCAAGGAGATTATGTTTTCGTCGTGTTTGTCTCTCTGCCTGCTTGTCTGTCTGTTTGGCTGTTTGTCTGTCTGGCATCAAGATAACTCAGAAAGTTATGAACGGATTTTAACGAAAAAATAGGGATTGTTATGTATATTAGGAGGAACAGATGATTAACTTATGCTGAAGATCCGTTTGTTTTTTTGTTTGTCTGCCTCATTTTTTCTCAATGCCATATCTCAAAAAGTTATGTGTGGATTTTTATGAAATTCATATGAGTTGTTAGGTATATTACAAAGAGTAAATGACCAAATTTTGTGGTGATCCGTTTGTTCGTTTGTCACTGTTTTTCATTTTATGCTTGTTAGCTCAATAACTCAAAAAATGATGAATGAATCTTTATGAAATTCATAGGGGTTGTTAGTAAGTTAAAGGACATAAATGATTAAATTTTGGTGCAGATCGGCTCGTTCGTTTGTATGTTTGACTCATGTTTGTCATAGCGCGTTTGTCAGCAGCATAACTCAAAAGTTATTAACGGATCTTCAAGAAACTTGCACAAGCTGTTATTACTATCAAAAGGCACAAACTTTCGAGTTGATACAAAAAAATTATGGCTTCAGAGCTATTTGAATTTTTTGCTACCGTTGCCTCGCTTGGCGGAGGTATGCGCTCTCAGAGTGCTCTATTATTATTTTTTTTTTGCTGTCGCAATTAGGACATGTTTGATTGGGCGCCGAATTTAAGCACTCGAAGCTTGACTTCTCCGAATCTGCAGACAGATGCGCTTGCTTCGCCCTTGTGAACTGAGCCTCGAGTTTTCACCTTTAATTAGTTGCCCCTGAGATTTACAAAAACTCATTCGTTCTCCGTAAATGGCGTTTTTAGCCTTCTAGAGGGAATTGGATTTTTTTTAGTACTTGCAACTCGATTCAAAATATTAAAAATGGCATAGCCAAAGCTTCTGGCTGGCGTTTCAGACGAGCTAAGCCTCGAAGGCTTCATTTCAACGCTCAATACAATATGCCCTTAATTTGCAAAATTAATTAACCATGAATTTTGCTATTCACTTTTGATCTGGTGGACCTTCGCGTAACTAGGCAAACGGAACCACGCATATAGTGTATCATCAAAGTTTGAAAATTTTCCGCAAAGAGCGTGTTGCTCACAAATGTTGTATCGCTTAAATGGGTCATTGGCGAAACTTAGTTTATTCACCCGCAGACCGTTTTAGAGCCTCAACTGGTTGATGAACCCTGGCACATTCCGATGCGCAGTAGAAAACCCAGCCAAGTGTGAGGGCCACCGCTCTCGCCTGAAAACATCCTAACCTTTACGCTTCCTCTGATTGCTGCTAGAGTTGTGTCCAAGTGCACATTGATTTGAGGAAGCTGGAATTCGTGAATAATCGCTTTAAAGGTACATTTTTGGTACAAGCTCTAGAATTTTCTTTTGGCATTCATTTTTGGTTTCCTCCTTTATGGAGCATCTACTAGATGAAGATGAGATTTATGGCAACAGACGAGGAAACAGGCTCATTAAAAGAGAGGTGCTGCAACCCTGGCTTCGTCTACTCTGAGTCATTGCCATTTTGCAAAAACACAACAAAAATATTATGAAGATAGTGAGCGGATTACCGAGACCCATAATACGATATTTGCGAGTACTATAGCTTCAGCAGATTAATTAGTATTATCAGATTTCACGCTTCTCCGGTACTTCTTCCGACGAATTTTGAAAGTGTGAAATGTCTGCTGCTACACATTCCACAGGAAGTAAATTGCAAGTGATCACTATGAAATACGAGAACGACTACCGCACCAGCGGGCTTGTTCGACGTTGGTGTCTTCAGTTTTTGCCCCTTGCAGTTGCCCCTGGCACTCTGGATTTGCGTCTCCGTTGATATCCGTTTAACTCTAGAAAAGAAATCCAGTAAGTTTGATAGACTAGAGAACTCTGAGAGCGCATACCTCCGCCGAACAAGGCTACGGTAACGAAAAATTAGAATTGGCTATGAAACTATTAGGCTATCTGCTTTTTATCAACGGAAAATCTGGTTTTTGTGCCTATGAGTGAAATAACTGTTTTTGTAATTTCCTCGAAGATCAGTTCATATCTTTTTGAATTATGTTACTGACAAACTTTCTGACAAACATTAGTCAAACAGACCAACTGATTATCACTAAAATTTGGTTATTTATATCTTTTAAAATATATGACAATTCCTGCAAATTCATAAAGAACCATTCATAACTTTCTGAGTTATTTTGCTGACAAGCATAAAACCAAACATCGGTAGAGACTAACAAACAGATCACCGCAAAAATTTGGTGTATTACTCTTCGTAATATAGGAACTCAACGATTCATAGAAATTTCATAAAAATCGGTTCATACCTAAGAAAAAGAGGCAGATAAACAATCGAACTAACGGTTGAACGCATTTTCACCAAAAGTTAATCATCATTTACTCTTATAACATTCCTAAATTCCCTGTAAATTTCATAAAGATCCATAGATTATTTTTAGAGTAATTTTAGTTGCGGACGAATAGACAGACAAACTCGACAAAAACATAATCTCCTTGGCGGAGGTAATAAGTATCGACTGTACTGCAATTTGATACCCACTATGCTGTACATGTGGCTCTAGCACATGTAGCCTTTTTGCCTTTTCAAGTAGTGTTACGCAAGCAGTGCATTACTGTACTACTATTGGATTCTTGTCATGCAGAACGTGGGCGGCCTCACCTTATTAAGCAGATTACTGTGTCATAAGCTCAGGTTCTTTTCCAGCGTAGATGATTATGTTCCTCCTCCGAAAGACATTCGTTTCAGTTCGGGTGTCGATTTCTAATTAGCAGTTTCGAAGGAAGGCTGCAGGAAGATTCCCATTATAAATCTGGGCTGAATACCCAGCTTATCACGAAGCTAATTAGCAAGAACTTCTTCCTGCCTGTGACTCGGAGGCAAAACTTCGACTAACATTGGTCTGCTGCACGGCACAGTGATCGTATTCTTGGCAGCACTGATGACTTGGCAGAGAGTAAGAAGGACTTCCAGGATCAAAGACGTGGCCCCTGAGCACTATCTTCTCTTCTGTTCCTGACGTCGAAAGTAAAAAAAAACACGAGAACAGAAACATAGGGTCCTGGATGTGCAGCTGTTTCAGAAGCTATCCATTAAAAGGGAAACCGCCAAGAATAACATGCCGTGTAAGCGATAATTGCATATGAGCTAAGACAACAGTTGAGAATTTTGGCAAAGAAAATACAGTCAATCAGTATTGTAGTATATATAAATATATAAGTATAAATACTGACGTAAGCCTTCCGAGAATACCATCATTCAAAATACTGATGCTTGAGAGGTTTATTGATGTTGTCGGCTATTAATGGAGTTTTGAAATACCACCAAAGTAATTTCAGTCGACATAATTGAGGAGGCAGTAGGAAAAGACATAAACAGTTGAAGAAGTTGTATTAGTTCTATGCCATTGCATGGCCTCAGTTGTCATCAGAGTTTCAAACAACTAGGGTAGAGGCAACACCGATCGGTAGTAGTAGTAGTAGTAGAAGTTTTTACTAGCGCTTCAGTGGTACACTGCCTATATCGCGCCGAACTATTCCTGTGTTTAACCACAGGCTCGTGCACCGACTAGGGCGCGTTTTAAATTGTCAATGATTTTTGTCTCGGCTTTTCTGCTGGTAGGTCTCAGAGTGGTCAGTGCGCTACTGACAGGAAAAATGCGTAAGTTGAGCATCGCCAACCCCCGGGCGCGGCTGAACGCTATCGCTCAGTTACGCCGCACAGGGAAAGGAGCCGAAATACGAGAAAGTAGAAGTCTAGCGGGAATAGGTCAGCCACCTCGATCGGCAGCCCACCTCCCGAAACAGAAGGGGAAGTATTGAGAGCCTACTTAACTGTACAAAAAAAAAATAACAACACCGATCGGCCTCTTAAGCAATTGGCGCCTTCAAATTGCTGCGGAAAATTCATTACCTGAAGGTTTGAGACGAGCTACATCATAAAACCACACTCAATTACTACAGATTGCGGTTTGCTGTGTCCAGCCACAAAAATAATAAGCGTAATGAAATTATTTATTTAATAAGACTCAAGAAGACTAAAATAAAACTTAGCTGTGACCACACGTAGCCAATTTACATCACATCGATGAGTCGAAGTATTTGAGTGTGGGACCTCAGGCCTTCGTGTGTTGTCTTCTTGAATGTATCGCCGTAATTTTTCGATTGATTTCATCCAATCTCGCCCTCATGACTAGCCAGCTACTTGAGATGAACACCTTGTTCAACAGAAGTTTTAATATTACTCCTCTAAACAATGGAACCTGAACATCCTGTATTCCAGTCAATAAAATACTTTAAAGTGTTGTCGCCAAGTACAGAAAGTTCGAGCAATAGGCTAATTGTTACTGTGGTTTCTCTCGCGTACAGAATTGGCAACAACTGTACTTATACTTTTGTTGGTAAGGAATAAATATGTTCTGTGAAGAGCACTGCAAACTGAATATGACGTGTATATAAGTCTTCAATTAACAAAAAGAAGTTAAATCAGGTCGCCAAAAGAGACCAAATTCGGCGCTAGTGCTGTGAAAATTTCCACCAGCATGCACTGCAAATTTTCTACAGATAATTGCTAAATTAGTACATTCTCTCAGTTTATTTACACGGTAGAGATGAATTTTCCAATTCAAGATGATTTTTCTGTTTAAAAAGTTAAAATACTCATAGGCAGCACAACCATAGATTCGTCGATGATGACGTCACTTTTTGGTGCTAATGTTTCGTGAGTCCTCCCGTTACGCTCTTTGCTTCCTGGTCACTACTGTAAGTTTTACACCAGATCATGTGGCAATGGTGAACTATTAACTGTCACTCTCGATTTTGAGCAGTTATGGTCCACAGAGATTTTTTTTTATTAGTGCGCAATGTTTATATACATCATATTGAAGTCACGGCCTCGGCTACATAGTAGGATTAGTTGAGCTGACTCTAGCATGCTGGAGGCAGCATAAGTTATCACGAGGGTACCGAGCTTAAGCCTATCGGCACGTTTGACTGAGTGCCAGGTTGAGCCTTCGAGACTAGACTAGTTTGAAGCTTCAGGCAGGTGCGCTGGCTTCGGGCCCGTTGAATTAAGTTGAGTTTTATCCATAGAACCCCAATCGGTTACTTTAGTGTCTGCTAGAACTCAACTATGTCCGTAATATAGAGCTGTAGGCAGACGAGTAGTTGCTTACACTTGCAACACATTGGCCTGCAACTGACAGAGCAATGCTCCTGTTTCAGTATTCAGACAAGTTCAGTCTCGATGGCTTAATTTTGGCTTCAAATCGACGTATCCTGGATCAGGCTACCTTGCAGAGTAAAGAATGTTAACGCGTTTATCAAAATACGACAGTTTGAATTATTATTGTTCCACGTGGTGCTTAAATAGATTGTAGATGGTACGCAATATATTACATACATGTTTTCAAAGGTAGCTATATAATTTGTTGCTGCAATTTCAGTTTAAACGTGGGAAAATTCCTTTTTTTCCACTCTTATCCACAGATCTTTTCTCCCCCGTACTCAAATTACTTAGATATAGTACTGAAAGTGCCAGATAAACCTGTTGTAAGCGGCTACGCGAACTGTGGGGATAACTCGCTGTTAGCCATCCCTCTGGTCACGGGCTTCAGCATCACCTTTGCGCAAGATGGGTTGCGTGCATAACGCCACCTGGACCTCGTCTGAAGTATCATCAAGGTAAGGTAATCACGGTAAGGTATAGGGAAAACTCCCTAGATACGGCAGGCTGTAGGTACCGTGAGGAGCGCCCTGAGCGATGCATAGGTACAACTTAAAAGATAACGTGATCGATCGTACTATTATTGTAAAAATGTTGAACCAATAACAGCTGACTACGATGCACAAAATTGCAGTCATTAATCCCAAGTCTAGTTCATTTTTAAATCATCCTGCCCTGCAAAAGGCGCCTTCTCGAATGTAATTGGTTTGCATTATTTTCTGAAATTCAATCCAAAAGAACAAAAGTGAGGAACCATTGTCCTAATGCAAATGATTAAAAGATCTTTTAGAGATAAAGTCATGAGAGCGACCGCATGTAAACGAATGACGTCACATCGCGAGTCGACATAGCCCATTTGAGGGCCACAACGTACTATTATACGAGCTAGTGGCCCATGCCGTCATTATAAATGACGGCAAAAAATTAACACTTCACCAAAACCCCCGCCGTCTTTTGGGCTTCCTCATTTTTCCCTTATCTAATACTGAAGAAAAAGATTCCAAGGTAT
>LQNS02000140.1:17595766-17612623 GCA_001587735.2 Parhyale hawaiensis
CCAATTCACTCTGGACTTCAAAAATATTTCACGCCTAACAGTGACTCTGGGGACCCGCTGACGAACCTGCAGCGTCGCAGATAGGGCACCATGGTCCGAGGAACCAATGAGAGACACCACTGAGACTCCACCCAGATCAGAAACATCAGTCATCAGTAGGTCAAGAACACCTCCTAACAAATGGGTAGGACTTTCAAACAATTGCTCACAACCAGAGGCACTCGCGAAGTCGAGGGCGGCATGACCATGGCAATTAGTCCTCACAGAGCCTAACCATTCCACATGGTGACTATTAAAGTCACCCATAAAGGCAAAGGCAGAACGCCTATCCGAGGACTGGATTCTAGCCATTGCATCCAGGAGACAATCAAACATCCGATCATCAGCAGAAGGGCTGCGACATACTGAGAATAAATAAAAGTTCCTGAATGAGCCACAGGCTCGCAGCACCATCATCTCGCAGCATGGACACTCATATTCACTCTGCCTGGACACAACAACACCCTTTCGAACGTAAGCAGCCAAACGCCTAAATCCAGGGCAAGAGTCTCGCAACCGCAGCACTGGCTTTTCAAAGTTCCGGATCGTCAGCTCAGAAACATAGCGATGGCTTGAGACGAGCGTCTGCGAACATAGCACAACTTAAGGTCATAATTGGGAGAGGCTACAGCTAGTTCAGCCAAATTATCATATAAATCCCGAACATTAGTGCCCAAGATCCGGTAGGAGCGAGACCCAAAACCACGAGGACCAGGGTTCTCTTCCACGTCCGGATATCTAGTTATCAGGCACGCAAAGAACAATAAATGAACATACGCCATAAGCAAAGGGAATGATCAAAAAAATTACAAAAAGCAAATCGACAGTCGTGATAGCAACGAGAGCGGCCAGCTATTTGAACAAAGTTAAAAAAAAATACTGCCAAGCAATTTATTTTAAGCCATATAGAAGAAATATTAAAATACTTCATCGTTAACTTTGAATTTATAAATTAATTAGAATGGGTTATGATATTTCTTGTACTCCGTCTTTTAGCTAGCTGCATGGTTGTGTCTGTACTCTGGCAGGCTAGCTGTGTAACGGTGACATGTTTTTGCTTAGAATTTATTTAAAATGCAAACTTTTCCTTAGTTAATCCAGTTGTTATTCACAAATTTTATTATTACCACGGTAAATGCCATTTCATTATTATATGTTTAGGCATTTTTACGGACCGGAACTGATGTGGCAGCGTAGAGAGAAATCATGAACAGTACTACTCTATTTCTGGGGCGCTAATACCTTCGAGCGTGATGCTCCGCATCCTAATGAAGTAACTACTCTATTTCTGGCCGTCACCGACCCAAGTAATTATACGTGATGCTTTTTGATGATAAAACAAAAATATAGAATGTATATGTATGAATGGCGATCAATGATTCGAAATTATAGAAATCTAAATATAAGTTATTGCTTCTTCTTCCGGTTGCAGGAAAGCTCCAACGGACTCCAATCCAATTCTTAGGGTGCAATTCATGCAAGTCTTCTATGAAGATTGAGCTGCCATAACCAATTGGTAAATCTAGAAACATCGTCCGCATTCTATTTCTGTCGGCATGGGTTAGGTTCTTTTGGGTTAGGTTATGTTGGGTTAATAAGGTTCCTAAGGGGTTGCTAGGTTGCTAGCAAGCCTTTAACGACGCCGGCTATTTTCTCCCATAGAAAAACAATAGAAACTTCTGAGTCGTATATCTCAATAACTATGCATTTCCGACTGATATATATATGGGTATCACTGCACTTCTCTAATAGACTACTATCAATATCTAGTAGTGAATTAGCTGTGAGCCATGTTGGCTTTCTGTAAAAATTTACTGGCAAGACGTATAGCCATGCCAATTAATAAAGCCTTATAGGCAAGAATCAGAACTGGAGGGTTATGTTATATAGGATTTTGTATAGTTCTTGGCTATGTCAGTCATCGTCTCTAAAATAACATCATTTCTGTCTCGTAGAGTTAGTTAAAATTTATTGATGTCAGAGTATCGGAGTTGCCAGAGCCTGTACAAGTTACCCCTTACCGTCAAACTGAAATCCGTATAAAGAGCACATCTGTGTTGGCCCAATGACCTATGCATGTTCATATGTCAACAAATGTAAGCTGGATATAACTCAGACATAGCTATGCGTCAAGCTGTATTAGAAGTTTTTTTTTCAAGATATTTCCATCATCAGAAACAGTATCGAAGAGAGCTTCAATGCGAAGAAAGTTCCTACCAGAGGGTAATATTCCTACAAAAAATTTCCTAGATGAATGATGCACCATACACAAAGTTGTATCGATTAATGCGGCATGCTCCCTTTCCTAATGTGACGCGCTTTATTGCGGGTGTGAGAATATACCAACGCTGATTGTTTAACGCCTTGTGAAATTCTTGTACCTGTAGTAGATATAGCGGGATAAATGGGACATGACGCACAAACCTTAAAAGTCATATGTCAAGAACCCTCTCAGGCGCAGACCTTGCCTGTTGTTTATGCATGATAATCCACATTGCACTTAGTCGAGGCTACTGTTTCATTGTTAATTTTTCTGACCATTGGTGGTGAACATCTGATGACCTGGCCAACTGCTTCACCCGATCTAAATCCCACTTAAAACACCGTCGGTCCATCTTGAAATAAAAAGCTTAACCATATACTGTACATCGAAGAAGACCGTCTAGCAAAAGATCCAAAGTGCCGCTCGGTCCATAGCAGCTGCTCAGATCAACCGATTAACAAATTCTACGGGAAATGGAACATTTGGTGCGTAATCCAGGCATGCAAATTGCGTTGACAAACAATCAAAATGAATTCAAATAACTTTTATCAAGCCTCCTATGGAATCGCAAATTCGTTAAGAAGTACAAAGTAACTAAATTTTTCACTGTCGATTAGGCCCAGTCACATAAATAGGTGGTAATACAGTATTACAATAACTTACAAGTAGTCGCCATTTATCCCTACCTTCCACGCAGTAGTATCCACGATCACTTATTATCATTATTCGAGCACCAATTAGTGAGGTTAGCGGAATTACCTCTGATTTTTTTTTCTGTAAAAAGTTCCATCATAGTTCGATACCACTGATAACTTTGGCAATTACCGTGCTTCTTCACCTGTCCGTAGTTGCCTCATACTCACGTGAGTAGGTGCCGTTAAGAGAACAATAGAGGTTCACATAACTAGGGGCAGCCGTAAGCAATCATTTACCAAAGAACATGCGCACTAGGAGAAAACAAACTATCGTCTTGCACTATTTTTTCGCTCGTCAGCAATTGGGACACTGGATGCCGTCAACAGGACACGGCCCAGACGTCATCTCACGTGAATGATTAAAAATCTGAGCAGAGAGGACGAAAATCCTTCGTTGGCGACAAACAAGGGAGATTGGCAGGGGTCGGATGGTCGCAAGCAATCGTCTTTTCAAAATAATGGAAGATGGAGTCAAGGGCCCTCGCTGTGTTGGGTAGTGCTGGACTGCTGTTTGGACATGAGATTGCTCTGTCTGACGAGCTCACGAGTTCAATCAGCATCACTTCCGTCTATTCTCATTTCTTGATGATTTCGTTGAGAAAATGTGCCAAGTTTTGTGAAAGTGAAACCAAACGACTCGCTATCGTGAATTCTCATGCCCGTTATTGAAGCTGCAGGCTGCCAAGTCTGAACAAGATTTAATAGATGCGTGGGAACTGACTTAGCATCACTCTATGCATAGATTTTGCTGTCTTTATAATGTGGTAGTAATAAATGGCAGTGCCTATGCAGCAGCCATAGAGACTGTATATCTTCACAAACAAGTACTTACAATAATTTTCTAAGCCTCGAAGGAAACTGCACCTAATTTTTTACATCTATCCTGAACTCTAGCAAAACATTTTCATCTAATTTATTTATCGTCAATATACGTCACCATGGAAATGATTCAAACTGTGTTTTCCATCCTCAGCTACTGCCCAGAAAGCCTCATGGAAACTTAATACAAAATACTCGATTCTGACCTGCAGTGCAACGTCAGAATTATTATGAGACTATAATAATAAAAACGCTTAATGAGTGATTATTAGATTTTCCTTGAAAAATTCATATTTTGACCTAGCTGTCCTAACTACGCATACATTATACTATGGTATATGTAAAGTAATAAATAGAAGTCGACTAATAAAATTCCTGACGTTTCGGGATGAATAAATCCCATCTTCAGGAAAAGGAAAAAAACCTAAGCTACAATCTATAAATAAAAATTTCTTTACTGCTTATCTATAAGGGGAGCGAGGGTGTTGTTGAGGGAAAGTCTAAAACGCAAATGAACGGAGCTGCGTGCAGGGACCGGATCTCAGCTCCTGTACAGTCGGCAGAATTCAGGCTAGGTATAGACAGTATGGAGCGGTACAGCCGAGATCATGATGTTTGAGGCTAGGCTTGGTTCTATGTATGTGGAGAGACTCTAATGTTGCGAGCTCGATGGGATGGAAAGAGTCTATGATGGAGAAATCATTCCTGCTGATAGGATGGTTGTTTTGTTCAGCATGTAGGCGAGGGGCTGAATGTGAAGGCTTCGCGAGTGGTAAACCGGTACGGCTGGATACACCTAAATGTTGGTCAATACGGGCTTTGAAGTGTTGTCCAGTGCTACCCACGTATGAGGCGCTGCAGGCCTGGCATCGGTAAAGGTAGATAACACTGGGCAAAAGTGGTGTGGGGGCTTGTCTTTAAATTTGAAGTAGGACGACTTTCGGGATTTATTCATACCGAAACGTCAGGATTTTTTATAGTCGACTTCTATTTATTACCGCATACATTATTATTTATGTAGTAGTAGCAGCAGTAGCAGCAACAGGTAGTGATGTAATGTTTTATGTGAATTTGCATGATGCCGTTGTTGCTTTCTTTGTTTAACATTTTATGAGCCATATTTATTGCCAGGGTTCATCTATCTCTTTGTGTGTTGTAATGGTCCGAGTTTTTGCGAACCTCTCCTTTTTCTTAACCTCGCTCGCCGGAGCTGTCATACATAATTTCGCTCGGCGGCCCTCTTTTCTTCATTTTAGCTCATCAGAGTTACACGTGATACGCTCGTGATTATACTTCGTTTACCGTTTGCTTAAACTTTTTTTCTTCTTGTCATGAACCTAGGAGCAGTCCATTCCAGTTTCTTTCTTCCATTCTTTGCACTTTTTTTTCTTGCCAGTAGTAGCTCACTCGGCCGACTGAGACTTCCCGACAGAAATGCAGAGATAGAATATTCATATGCTGATGCGACGTAATGAACGGAGTCTCACTGCTTGGATCACGTCATACGACGTGATGCTGGGGTAAAGTCGGAAATCAATAAGTTTTTTCTTTTTTGGTATTGTAATTTCGTTATTCGTGAAACATTCTTGGTAATTTCTAGTGATCAGGATTAAATTATTTACTCTGGGAGCGCCGATCCAGGGCGCAGAGCTACAGTTTTGCTATGAAATTTTTTATCTGTAGCTGCCAAAAAAATTAAAGTTAAGTCTAAGTAGTTTCCCTTCGTTTCTTCCAAATGATGCTCATGTATAGTGATCGCCGGAAACCTCCTGTTCAAAACGTTGACGTACTTCACTGTCCTTACTCGTGTTCTATTTCCTGTTTTCCCCTTTCCTTTAAATCGTCCGCTTTGTTGTTCTTATCTCTGAGAGGTCAAGTGGGCTGTGCGTACGAGCCATCATATAATTTCTCTTACTAAGTTTCCAGAGTTACTTATCATTTAGTTTATCTAATGCTGTTGAGCACATCTTTGAACGACGTTCTTTCTGCCAGTGTATATCGTTGTTTACCTGCCTCAGTGCCATTGGAGTTATCTTTGTCCTGAGATCTGTGGGAGTGGGTAAGTGAGAAGCATTTTTCGATATTTTCTAAATTATAGACGATGCGTTAGCTAAGCGTCACTGACCCTACAGCATGTTCATGCTGCTTTCTTTAGAAAATCTTCCTAGGTTTACAGTTGCTCAATTCTTTCTGTCATAGTGTTGAAGGAGCTATATAGATTTTACATGTTTAGAAATAACAAAATTGTTCTTGGTCATCAACTTCTGAAAATTATCTGGGCCTACAGTACACATTTTCTGGTTTTCTTTTTTGTTTCTCTATAGGCTAGGTCGAGTTAGGTTCGCCCATACTGTAGTTCTGGGGAGCAGCGCCCCAGAGATCTCGTTGGTTACCTTAGACATTAATTAGGCCTTTGGCACGTCTTTCTTTTGATTCTCACTCGCTTCCTTTCGATTTCCTGCTCCTGCTGAACTTGCTTCGATCGGTTCTTCCCGCGAGGCTTGATCTTGTGCGGGAGCATCTTCGTGCATGTGTTCCCCGTGTCTGTCGACGTACTAGATGTCCCTTGCCTTTTCCTCTGTGACAGTCTCCGTGAGGATACGGAGGTTTGGACCTCCGACCATCACTAATATCGTTTCAAAAATGTACCAGAGGTATTTTTCATTGCGTTATTGGGGCCGCCTATAGTTACGTTTCGCCTCGTCTTTTCGGTGTCTGTTCGACACGAATTTAACATTCTGAGTCTAGAGAAGTAATAGTTTTCATGCTATAGTAAGCCATCATGGCCATACAAGTTTACGCGGGAAAAGTTTCTATTTTTGGTCTGGCATCTCAGGTCTCTCCTCAGAGAAAACTGTAATTTTTACCTTTGCCTATACATTGACGTTTCCGTCAAGTAAAAATCTGACACTTCATTTTTCACCCTCCTACTAATGAGTTTCATTCTGATCTTTTTTCTAACTTTGTTCCTGAGATTTTTGTCCAATTGCCGGGACTTGTGTTACATGCTACATGTTCCTCCCTTCTTCCTCTCTTTGAATCACAGTGTGTGTTTTGGGGTGGGGGTCATTGGTCTTGTGTCCAAAGCTAATTATTGGTTTACCTTGTGCTTTTAACACGTGGGAGAGTCAAGTTACCTTCTGGAGTCTCTCCTCACCTCTGACTTCATCGGGCAGTGAGGCTACCTTGTTATTGCTACATATGGAACGACGGGCTTGTGCACCGTCTCACAACTCTTGGCTTAACCAGCGAGTATTATCCTAGTCAAACGTTACATGCTTCGCATAATAGCGGTGTCGCTGATTTTTCTTGTACCAGTTGATGACTCCTCTGTGAGCATCTTTTTTGCGCGTAGTGGTTCTTCAATTTCATTTTTGTTTAGAGCGTCGTTATGGATTTGCGTTGTATTTTCCAACAAGTGCTCTTATATGATGCCTTTTGCATAACAATTGCACCGTGAGAATGTGATCGTATTGTGAACTCGAGTACGGGTGCAGATATATTTTGAATGCGTAGTAGCTGCCCCTTTATGTCTCATGGTTCAACAGAGGTAGTAAATGTTAATGCTTCACTTTGTAAGAAGTAGTATTACGCATGCAAGGAGCAGGTATCATTACTATCAAACTGGAATCGTAGGCATAGTTGATCATCGTGTTTTCCAGCGAAGAGAACGTGTCACTAGTATATAGAACGAACAATAGCGGGCCAAGTACACTACACTGAGGGACGCTAGAGACCACCGCGACTGAGACATTCAAAACGTCGTCAACAGCCACACTCTGCGTTCGCTCAGAAACGAAATCGCGAATGATTGACAGAACCTTACCACCCACACCAAACGACTCCAGCTTGTATAATAGACCCTAGTGATTGACCCTGTCAAACGCCGCGCTAAAGTCCAACTGGACAAGGTGTGCCTCAGACCTGCAATCCAGTGCAGACTGTAAATGGTGTGACACCGACAACAATGCGTCACAACAAGCCAATCCAGTTCTGTTTGCAAACTTACCAGCAGGCAGCAAACCCGTAACCTCAGCAAAACGACCAGGCTTACAAGCGACCAATTTCTTGAACACCTTCGGCAAAATGGGCGTCAGTGTAATGGGCCGATAGTTAGCGACATGAGGCGACACTAGACCCTTGGGAATCAGAGTAATATTCCCAGTACGCGAACAACGAGGACAATTTCCTAACCTTATCAGGCGCTGGAAGATCGCTGCTAGCCTAGGGGCAAGAACGGGAGCAAGCCTCTGTAGAAAATATAGGAGTCCTGTCGTAATTATACGTACATTTGGTTGCTAGAGCAACACTGAATAGTGTTAATAACACTCTCTGTGACTATGAATAATAGGAAAAACTAGATAACCCTCAGAGCGCATTCCTCCGCCAAGCAAGACGCGGTAACGAAAAACGAAAATTCGTTTTGACACTATAATTTTCCTTGTATCAGCACCAAAATCTAATCATTTGCACTTTTTAGCAGTATAAAAAGTTTATGTTTTCCAAAGTTGCGTTCATAACTTTTTAAGTTATGCTGCTAACGAACATTTTAACAAACATTAGACAAACACACAAATGGACCAACCGATCAGCACCAAAATTTAACCATTTGTCTTTTAAAGTTCCTAACAATCCAGTAAATTTCATAAAGATCCATTCATATTTTTAGTTATCTTGTAACAAACATGAAATCAAACACAGCTACAAACAAACAAATGAAAAAAGAACCAAATAATTACGAAAATGTGGTCATTTACTCTTCGTAATATACCTAGCAACTCGTGCTATATTTCATTAAGATTTGTTCATAACTTTTTGAGTAATGGCAATAAGGAACATGAGGCAGACAAATACACTGACAGATCTTCACCAAAAGTTAGTCATCTGTCACTCTTAACATGCCTAACAACCGTTGTTAATTCCATTAAAATCCATCCATAACTCTTTTGAGTGATTTTTGCGACAGACAGTTAAACATAGAGACAGACAACCATGACAAAAACATAATCTCTATGGCGGAGGTAATAAATTTGGCATTGCTCGCCAGGGACGGTCCATGGCAGAGGGAACTCGCGTAAGAAGGTTTCAAATGGTTACTCAGTGTAATTTCTAATACTTATGCTAAGATTGTATCCATTGACTATTACAGTAACTGGAGAAAGTGATGCACAACGTTAACCTGTGGGAACTCTGATTGAGCAAGCAGCCAACCAGAACAAAAGAGACAACTCCCATAGTAACGATTAACGACAATGTACTATCTAATGCGACACGATTACCGGCAGCTAATCTTCAACTTTAGCCACAATTTCCCGAATGCCTGGCTACGGCTAAGCTCCTACAGGTTCCCCTTAGGTCGCTGCTCCCCAAGTGATGGTATTGCCCAACCTTTCTTTTTACCCTATGGCCTATCGTCTGCCTCCTGAGTAGTTTAACAGGCAGACAGTTGTGTACTATGACTGCCTATTACTGCTGCAGTGTGAATAGTAATGAATTGTAAAAACAATTAAGCCAAACTTGAAATTAAAAGTTCAATATTCACATGTGCAAATTTTAATTGTTCTCTAGTAAAATGTTATTTTTGTAACTATTTAGTTCCGGTGCTTCAATGAGATTAACGTGCACTTTGTTCGCCCTCAACATGTTCACAAAAAGATTAGCAGAGCTGAGTGCAGCAGGGCCAAGGTTGTAGAATATTGTTAATACTGTACTGAATACCTACTCCCAATTAGGAACTGACTATGCATTAAACAGCGCTTACTAGAAATCTGTACCTGTTATATTAAATGCAAAGTAGACTGACAAGTAAGGATACCCCTTATTAACGTACAGAGCTACTGTGAAATCTGCAATGACTCTGGGTTCTATAGGTGAGCCTACCGTACACACGAGTACTTCTACCAAATTCGATAACAATGACCAATAATCTACGAAAATATTGAGAAACAACTTCTGATGCCGTTTTCAAGGAAACGTTCACGAAAATTTAAAGGTGATCCATGATAATTTAGGATTATTTTCCTGTTGATCACCAAGATTTAACCATGTATTCCAAATGGCATTCTTTAAATTTCCTGTACTTTTCTTAGAGTTCCTCTGATAAGTTTTTGAGCTACATAACTGACAGACCCACACACTGTAACGGGAGAGAGCACCACCACACGTTTACCTAAATAACTTTAGTTTGTCCCCGGTCTGGGTCAAGACTGAACGGCGTCCTCAGGAAGAATGAAACGCAAGATTCACTAGTGGTCATATTAATACATAGGCCAAAAAATACTCGAAGTTCACGACCTATCGATTAAGAATTTACATCCAAACATGTGTACCATCAGAGATGCTTCATTACAAATTGCATCGGGCTGATACTGTAGCTATCCTGAATTTGATGTTGTCCAGTCTCTGAATAAGGATTTGTCACGCATAAGTGTATGGTGTTCGGCCTGGAGTATGAAGCTGAATGCCAGTAAGACCAATTCGATGATTATCAGTCGGTCTCGGACACTGGTACCGCAGTGACACTTTGCTTGAGGAATCTAGCTCCTTGGAGATTGTTGGTGTTGTTCTTGGGTCACGTGCCTCCAGCAAGATTGGGCTCCTGCGTGAGGTGAATTCGTGTTTGGTGACACCGAGGTTGTTCGCAGATGTTCTTATCCTTTTTTGCTGTCTGTGTTGGAGTATTGTTCAAAGGTCCGGGCTTCAACTGCTGACACTCACTTGCGTCTGTTAGACCGACTTGTTAGTTCAGCCAGCGGCTGTGGGCGGATAATGAATCTGATCAACCTGGCCCACATAAGAAGAGTTGCCGAACTATGTATGTTTTATAAGGTGTACAACAATGGGAGGTATTGGTTGTATTCTTCTGTCCCTGCTCTCAAGGTCTTTAGGAGAGAAACACGTTTTGCGGTCGGCGCGCACTCTATCACGTTCGAGTATGTTGGATGTGGATCTAATTAGTTCAGTCTGTACTTCGTGCCCTGGTCGGTAAGGTTTGTTTATTGCCGGCATCGGCTTTCGGTCGTATTGGGCTACAGGCGTTTAAGTCAACTGTTAATGGCTTTTTGCTGGATTTCCATTAGCAGCGTTTCGGTCTTCCCGGTGTTGCAAAGTGCTTCAGTTCGGTTATATTACCTGTCCGTGGGAGCTCGAGCGTGAAGTTTTAATAATAATAATAATAATGTAGGATTCATCTCTGTCCCGTCTGTTCTTCGCGCCCACTTTACTTTCGTCCGCTTTCTTACTTGCATTGATTACAGTATATTCTGTTCTTGCTCTTCTTTCTCAACTTGCTGTTCCAATGGGCGTTGATTTCTGTCTCGGAACACCCTCGGGCATGGATTTTACGTTTCTGTCGACATCATCAAAATCGATCTAGCCATATCCACATAACATGACCTGACTTATCCGCATTTGCAGACAGGAACTTTAGCTTCGTCACTTTGAATTACGTTGCAGCTGTTAGAAACAAGCTGATTATGTTGAACTGTCTAAAAACTTTAATCACGAAATACGGTTCAAAAGTTGGAAGTCTCGTAGGTAATAAATTAAAAGTCAAAGCCTGAAACTTGAGTGGACAAATTGAACCCACGGCACCTGTCTAAAGACTCGAGCAAGTTAGTATCAAAAACTTAATTTTCCAGTCCTGTTGAACGGACCTCAAATCTTACGCCCTTAATTTGAGATTTCAGTCGGCCCAACTTAATCGGGTTGCTTCTAGGTAGAGCAACACGACTCAATGTGACGAAGCTAAAGTTCCTATCTTAATTTCTAGTCAAGTCAAGTGAGCTTGGTTTAAATTGACTTTAACGACTCAAATCAAACATGCCAGAAGACATGTAGCCAAAGTTAAAAGTGGATTTATTGAAAGTGAAATGGGAAATGTATTTCCCATTTTCTTTTCATTCTTCAAGAAATTTGTCATTGACTTCATTACATTGTGGAATTATTGATGCAAATATTCCTTACATACATTGTCTGATCAGCCTTTGCTGTACAGGGCGGGTTCAGCAAGAGTCGGGGCTAATTGTATTTTCTAGCGAAAGGGGCGGGATACAACTTGGTGGCATCCTTTGGCAACGGCGTTGTGGGGGAGGGGAGTAGTGGTTCGAGGCATAAGACACCATACGTCGACGTTGCAGCTGAAACATATTAGAGCTTAGACCGTGTCCAAAGCTCCTATATATAGTTGTAGCGTTATAGGATTGACACATTAAAGCGCATTAGTATATTGAATAGCTGCTTTAATTAAATATTTCGTAAACTGGGCATGTTATATTCCGTAAGAAACTGTTGTCGTGGTCTCCGGATCCCAATGGACGATACCACCTAAGAAAGGATAATACTACCTGAAAAACAGGGTACAAAATTGTTCTAGGTTAAAGTAAGTTAAAAAAAATCATCAAAGGATTAACTGAGGCTCTAACCCGAGTAACGCTGCTGTACCCGCTAGACGAGATTATAAATAGTGCTATTTCAACAATAATTGGTAATTGATTTGAGACACAAAAGAATCGGTCACAGTTCCAGGCAATGCGATGTGGAAAATACGACACAGAGTGCATTCGCATAAACAGTGCCATTGCTTCGTCTTCAGTTTCGAATAAATTCTTCCGACAGAAACTTTTGGCATGTCCGGAATATCAGCCAGGGCGCCAATCGTAAGCATTTTATTGCTTTCTTCGATCAAAAGTTCTGAGATTTTCATCGCTCTAGCATCTCGAGTAGCATGCCTCACAGAAATACGGCTGCTCCTCTTCCTTTAGCAAGATGGACCAAGCGCCTGAGTTTCTCAATGACAGCAGAGCGTTACGCCAGAGTAACTTATCCTTTTTTTTTCGTATTGTCGAAATTGCCCTGAAAGAAGTCTCAGCTTTGAGGTATCAAATGGTATACAAGGAAAGTTTGTTGCGATGCAAAGCTTTACGAGAACAGGACAATGGAAGAGAAGCAGCGAGCCATCAACGCTGAATGGAATCGCTTTTCCATCTTCTTTTTTTTTAGACGCGAGATAATCCAGATGGGAAATAAACTGGAAGAGAAATAACTTTACTTCTGCATTAAGCAATGTTGAATGTAGCGGAAACGTTATTGCAAATATATACATTGAGAGAATGAAATTGGAGTAGACAATGATACCCTGTCGTGATGAGTCGACTGTAGCACGCTGACTGAACGACCGCTGCCAGATGGAACCCGAAGAAAAAGCCGAATTTTGCGAAAGCCGCGTATTGCGATGCGCGTGAAATCCTTATACTCGGTAATGCTTCGAGAAAATGATCAGAATAAGCGCAATTGGAAAAGCACGAACCTAATAGGTGCACCTTAGAATCGCCTAACCAACTAATTTTAACCGAACCTTGTCTATCCTGGCCAACGTAATCCAGTATAACCTAACCTATTCTTAGACTAACCAATCCGTAGCTTTGTGACTACTAATTTCGCACTTATTCCAGTTCCCGCTTATTTCCCATGGTGCTTCTTCCGGTTTACGCTTCGTCCATGTAACATCAACATTTTTTAAACACAAGCGCGCAAGGTTTTCATGATTTTTGCGTTTACCCCCGTTAACAATCATTCTAGAAGTGCGTATTTCACTCTATTTCCTTCCAATAACGGGCAATCTCTTGTCGCCACACATCTGTAAAGATATCGATAACATGGAAGAGTCCAACGCAGAGCAACGAAATTGATACCTCAGTTGAGAAACATGTCGTATGAACGTCGCCTAAAGGAACTGGGTCTGATCTCTCTCGAGCAAAGACGACTCAGGGGGCAACTAATAGAAACATTCAAGTACTTGAATGGCTTCAACGACGTACCTATAACGGGACTCTTTGAAAGAGTCCTTGATTCGATATCACTTGCGAAACAACGGTCAAAAACTCAAGCATAAAGCTCCAAAAACAACCTTAGCTCAGCAGTTCTTTCCCTATTTCATAGTTAGCATTTGGAACAGACTCCCTTCCGACGTTGTTGGTGTGGAGTCTGTCAACTCGTTTAAAAATCCTCTTGACATACATACATTGGGAGAGACATCCTCCACAGCTAAGAGCTCCTCCTCCACGAGTCGCAAGCGCTTAATGGCCAAAGCTTCACAGGCCATTTTAAGCTTTCTTCTGCTCAATTCCGCTCCATCTACTGCATATATTTAAGCTCCGCCTATCAGCTGTTATCGATCATGCTTGCGTACATTCATGGCCATCTCTTTGGCGGAGATTTTTCTCCCCATTTTTGATTTTTTCTTTCTTTTTTTCTCTTTCGTCTTTCATTTTTCTCTTCTCTTTTTCCCAGTCTTTTCTACTAACATAATAGCAATAGCTCATAGAGGGCCGAAGCGTAAGTTCCTGTGTCTCTTTGGGAATGGGCTTCTTGGTTCGTCTACTGCCGCCTATCTAATCTCCAGAATCAGAATCACTTTATAGAGAGACTTGACGTATAAAAACAGCACATATCAGCAGATGAAACAAAACAAGTCAAGAACGCTTCTCAAGCCCTTATTTAAGCAAGCAATTGCTTTTCGGGCAATCTAATCTAATCCCCCCCAGCTTTGACTTTCTTGGGCATTGTCTCTAGCTGGTCTGTGTACGAAATATTGGACGAAGATTTTCCCAACGGCATGTTTATTGTGAACCATGTGACAATATTAGTAGCATCATTCAGTCCCTTTATGTATGAGACAAAATAATTGACAAAGTTTCTGGCAAAGAGGTACAGCTGCAACCAAAGAAACTGAAAGATTATATGAGCCCGATAACAACGAAGGATTTTGTCTATAGGACGGACCTAACCGTATCAGCGAAGAGGGACTATTGGGCGTAGCCGTTCGGGTGCCGTGGATGCTCCTAGAAAACTATAGAACAAACAATTAAAAAAAAAATGAATCGTATTGAATGCGCTTTATACTATAAAAGCAAGTTTAAAAATCATTAGTTCTGTTAAAACTGGTAAAAGAAACTCAAAACAAACTAGAGCACCCTGAGAGCGCATACTTCCGCCGAGCAAGGTACGTAGCGGTTATAAAAAACAAAAATTGGTTCTGAGACTATGATGATCTTTGTATCAGCACCAAAATCTAATCATTTGTGCCCTTCAACAGTGTTAACAGCTTCGGTATATATATATATATATTTTTTGTTTCAGATCCGTTCATAACTTTTCGAGTTATGCTGCTAACAAGCATCATGACAAACATGAATCAAACATACAAAAGAACCAACCGATCTGCACCAAAATTTTATCATTTATGTCTGTTAACATTACTAAAAACCCCGATAAATTTCATAAATATCCAATAATCATTTTTTGAAATATTGTGCTAACAAGCATAAAATTAAAAACAGTGACAAACGAATGAACAAAGAAACGGATCGTTACAAAAATTTGGTCATTTACTCTTCATAATATAACTAACAACTTTTGTGAATTTCATAAAATCCGCTCATAACTTTTTGAGTTATAGTATTGATAAAAATGAGGCAGACAAACAAACAAACGGATGGACGGATCCTCACCAAAAGGTAATCATCCATTTCTCTTAACATAACTAACAATCCCTGTAAATTTCGTCAAAATCGGTTGATAACTTTTTCAGTTATCTTGATGACAGACAGACAAAGAGACAGATTCACAGGCAGACAGACAAATCCAATGAAAGCAAAACCTCCTTGGCGGAGGTAGAACATAACTAATTCGGGTACCACGGGTACAAGCTAGTCAAAGTTCGGGAAGCACGAAGACATGGAAACACATGCGAAATTTTGTTGTTATTACTGAACGCTCACTTGTGAAGCTAAACAGATGATTTGGGCGAATACTGTTCAAGTTCAATAAGCTCGATAGAAACAATTTAATTTTAAAAATTAGACTGAAAGGATTGCTGCCGTGTTACTTCATACATTTGGCACGTGTATTTTCAACTTAAATAAATTTTTGGTCGAAATCACAACCCTAATTCATTTACGGCCAAACTTTAACGAAAACAAAACTCAGAGCGCCAATAAACCCGACATAAAGTCAAGTTTTTAGGAGCAGGATGAGTCACTCGCCTGCTGCATATGACAAAAGTACTGACCGTCCTTGAAGCTGTCATGAAAAGTGCAGAAATTTCAGCAGTGCTCACGACCAGAAACTTCTACAGGTAGGATAAACGATTGACATTCGACGTTTCTGGTCACTGTGGCTGTATTCGAGGAGGTAAATTGTCAGTCTTTCCGCGACGTGTGAAGCGGCTCGGATAGTGAGAAGATTTTCAGTTTATTTCTCTGACTGGTCTCGATATCTGAAGCGGTACCACGACCCAAGCAAGGGCTCAGCCCGCTCACAGGCGAATTCACTGTACGTAGACTGAACGTAACGTGGCTAGTATTACTACCTGGGTGAAAAGCTTCCAACCGCCAATAAGCGCTAAAGGAAAGAAACACACCGAAACTGTAATAAGTACACCTCTTTAGTTTACTATATATGTAGTCTAGGCCAGGATTATTGTTAGGAAGCAATGTGTACAAGCTCATATATATCTATCACAAATAATTACTGAGTTGGGAAACCTACTAAGAACGAATCTTTTAAATTTGTAGGGCAACAAAAATTAGAATACTATCAATTATTTAAATTAATGAATAACAATGCCAAAAGCTTCATTGGGATAGCACTATTAGTTCGTAACTCATGCCGGCGATCGAGAACATCCTATCGCCATACACGTATACGTGGCAGTATAGGTCTTTGTTTGCTGGATTCGCTGCAGTTTTTCTAAACTTATGCTGTGTATAACTCTTGTACGTGCGTAATATTAAGTCAAGGATTTTAGGATTAATTTTAACTAGCGGGTAAAATAGTTGTGGGTGGGATATTAGTGGGGATATCATTGCCATATGCGGATTTATATGCTTCATAGCTGCAAAATTAATACGAGTAGGCATTTTGTGGAGAGGGCCCAATGAGGCTGGAGCAGGATTTTGGCGGACTTTACTTGGCCTTTCGTCATTGGGCCACGCCATCTGTACTGACTACGTCATCAAGCATGACGTCACTAGAAACTGC
>LQNS02000140.1:17613449-17627958 GCA_001587735.2 Parhyale hawaiensis
AGTATATTGAAAGATCTAAATATGTGTTTCCCTCTCCTTGCATTCTCCAGTTTATTTTGAACACCTGTAGGATATGTTAGAGGCGTGGCTCACCTCATGTGTGTTAGGACCTGTCATGTGCCATTTCATGCACTGTGTGTCAACTAATCCCTGTATCTATTGTTCAGTTAATTTACATGTCAAAAATTAATTGATTTTATGTCAATATTAATTAGATCAATATTAATTTGTGTCTTCATAATATTTATACATATAATTTAAATAAATGGCGCATGAGAGGGACAAAAAAAATCCCTAACATTATTATGTGACATGAAGACGATGTACTCGAAAATTTAATATCACGGGTAAGGTTTCTAACATAACAGCACATGTACAGCTACATTCAACGATAAACATAAACGGTTATCTAAGAATTGTGATGTATACGAAAATCTATTCTAAGTGAAACGCTTCTTTAAACTACAGATGATGCATTTTTAACTCTCATCGTTGACTTCATTGCTTCACCTTTCAATTATAGAGCTCTTAACTACGAGGTACTACCCAAAAGTTCCCGAAATACATTAAAATAAAAATTAGGACTAGCCTGGTGTGATCTTATTCACAATCATTTTCAAGGCAGATTTCCATCGGAGAGTATACACCGCCCCAGTTGTTTTCCATGAACTGAAAACTTTCGTGAGATTATTTCAGTGGTCTAGAAAATGTTTTATGCTCACATTATTAACTGTATTTGTATTTCATTAATATCCCATCACCGTCACCCATGTCCTAACCAAGTTTCCGCGGGCTACATTTTATTCCGTCCCTTCAACTCTAGTTACTTATCAGACGCAGTGGGAGCAAGAACGGAGCTGTTACGCTAATCAGCCTCTACTCAGCATCCAGACCCGGCAATAATTGTCTTTTGTGGGTTGCCCATGTGTCGCCCTCTTTCGTTACGTAAGTTCTGTGACCTAACTGTGCACCAGTCTTCTTCTCATGGGACGAGGCTGCCGCAATGACGGGCTCGCTGCTGTCCCTAGTTGTCCGCTTGGGGACGCCCGATCGCCCTACCGAACGCTATTACGGATTTCTCTCATCTTCCACGGCTATTTTCATCGGCTCCCATCTCCACCTTTGTGGAGACTTTCCTGCATCATAGCGAAGTAGGACGTGCTGAACGCCCCCACAGCACCGCTTCTCATCTGCGGTTATAATGGCAAATTCTGGACGCCACCACGCCCAGAATGCTGTCAACTACTTTTTTGATGAACTAAAGTACCACGGTGAATAAATAACTAAAACTTAAATGACTTCTGCCTTCTCCCTTACTCTCATTTTTTCTTAAATCAGTATATTTGGTTATAAGTGCAAATTCGCTTGAAGCTTGTCAAGTGTGACCAGTCTGCGCCCCTTTTATATGATATTCATTTGGGGAATAAGAAAACATCACACGGTGCATGGTCGGGAGAATACAGTGTATTACAAACAACTATCATTTTGATTTTCACTAGAAGCTCTTGGACGATGAACGCATTGTGTGGCAATCCGATTCTTATTCAACTGACTGGACAAAATCATCTGGCAAGTCACATAGAGAAAAGAACTCTTTATCACACAAAAATAAAGATAATAGAATAGAGAGTAAGAACAATTTACTGCAATCCTACAGTGAATTTACCCGTGACTCGAGCTAACCACTGGACTGTGTGATTAATGTACACTCTTTCATGAACGTCAGAATGGAGGCGTACCGATAAATGACAACTAGCTCGGCAAAGGGGTTAGTAACAACAATAATAATGGTATAAATTTTATCGGCTCAGTCATAATCCTTGAGCAGCTGAGAAGTGGTAGATCGTTTATGGCGAAAGCCTTGTTGAGTTGATGTCAGCAGATTATTCTTCTCTAAATGGCACACTAAGTTCTTCCGAAAAATACGTTCAAACGTCTTCACTACGTAGCTACATAGTTACGGAGACAGGTCTATAGTTAGCTGGATCCATGTTATTTCCAGCTTTAGGAATACGTGTAATAATTGCATGTTTGCAACTGGAATTACTCCCTTCATTCACAGATGTTCACCACATAAGGTATAGGGGCAAGCGATGCTAAGCTTACACATGTTTAGCTTTTAGCAGTAACATCATCTGGTCCTGCTGTACTGTTGCCGCTGCAGACGTTGCGTGCTGCACAGTTGTGCTGAGGGTCCCAGAAACGTTCCTCAGGAATTGCGAATACAAGTCCAAGAACATCATCATTCCCTTGTACAAAGCGTTAGTGCGGCCACACTTAGGATTTACTGTTCAATTCTGGTCGCCACATCTGTGTAAAGTTATTGATAATATCGAAAGAGTCCAATTCAGAGCAACGAAATTGATATATCAGTTGTGCAACAAGCCATCCGAATGTCGCATAAATGAACCGAGTCTGATCTCTCTCGAGCAAAGACGACTCAGGGGGTAACTAATCGAAATATTCAAGTATTTGAATGGCTTCAACGACTTACCTACAACGGGACTTTTTGAAAGAGATGTTAATGATCGTCTGCGAAACAATAGACAATAATTCAAGCTTATAGCTCGAAGAACAACCTTAAGTCAGCAGTTCTTTCCGTATTTCATAATGAACATTTGGAATAGACACCCTTCTGACGTTGTCGGTGCGGCGACAGTCAACACGTTTAAAAATCCCCATGACAAATGATTGGAAGAGACATTCTCCAGAGCTAAGAACTCTTCCTCCAGTAATCGCAAACTCTTAACGGCCAAAGCTTCCAAGGCCACCTTAATCCGTCTTTTCTTTTTCGCCCCGACTACAGAGATAGACTTCTGTATCTATTAACGACTATTGATCATGCTTACGTGCTTGCATGATCGTCTCTTTGACTGAGATTCTTCCCCACCTTTTTTTCTTCTTTCTTCCTGAGTCCTCTATTTGCTTCTGACATAATGGCAATAGCTCATAGAGCGCCGGGAAGTGTATCGGTGTTTCTTTGAAAATGGGCCTGTCGGTTCGTCCACTGACGCCTATCTAATCTAATCTAGTCTCGAATTATCCCGTTATCGTGCACGTTCAAGTCAAGACGACTGCTGATGTTGTTTCGTCGCAAATTCTTCTGCGGTCTGAACAAATCACATTCTTCATGCTGAGTAGTTTTTTCAACGAGTCTGTGATTAGCTAATCTTATATCACGGATCTAAATTTTCAATTAATTGTGAATTATCTACGAAGAGAGGATCGAGCACATTTTAATTCCCTGTTGTAGAAAACTGTTTGGATCAGTGAAACGTCATCCATTATATACACTAGAGAGAAAACATGATCATTTTCATCTCAAGTGGCCAACAATGCCCTAAATAATACTAAGCTACCTGTTTCATCTGGCAGGTTTTACGTTAGCCATTTTAACAGGAGAAGTTGAAATCACATGTTATAGCTGGGCAGATAAATGCAAACAGGTATGCAACATAATCGTGCATTTGATGATAGAGGCACTAAAATTTTCATGATAACTCCATAAGGTACACTAAACAGATCTGACCGACTATCCACCGAAAAATCCAAAATGGCGGCCATATTTCAAGATGGCAGCCAACTTTTCGATTTTTGCGCCAATTCGAATCAAAGTTGGTAGAGATGTGTAAAGTTGAAAACAAATGTGGGTTAGACACATGTACGTCTCCCATTTTCCTCATGGAAAACGAGTTATTCAAAGAAAACGGAAAAGGGGGTCTCTGGGAACTATATCCCCTCCAGCTTTTGAGCTACAGAGATGATTTTAGTGTCAAAAGAAGCGGAATTTAATTTTATACAAAAATTGACGGCCTTTTTTTATTTGGAATTAGAAGATGCGTGACAGCGTACAGTTTGGAAAAAACTTTAAAAAATTGATTGATTTATTTTTCTTCAAAACTATCTCGAAAATTAAAAAAAGAAGGCCGACGTTTTGTTGTAAAAGCAATAAATTCCCCCTCCTCCCTTTTCCCGCTTTCTTTGAAAGAATATTTCATTTTCTATGAAAAAAAGGAAAAACTACAGGAGGTTTACCGATATTTCTTTTTGATTTTACTTATTTGTACCAAATTTTATTCAAATGGGCAACCCCAAAAAATAAAGTTGGCGGCCATCTTGGATTTTTCGGTGAATGGTCGGACAGATCTCTTTAGTATACCTTATGGAGTTATCATGCAAATTTTGATGCTTGTATCATCAAATGCATTATTTTTCCACTATCCGCCCCACTATTATAAATATATATATATATATATATTTACTTTGAATTTCCATGGACTATGTTTCAATTTTTACTACATTTAGGCAAATTTTTTGGTGGTAGATTTTTGGCGGCTGATAGCACACTGCGCAAATCAATCTAAGTTTTTATATATCAACAATGATTCAGAATTTGTATTTTGTATGGGAACCAAGGTGATCTCTTACGTAGAATGCAACACTACCATACTTCCTGTTGTTGAGGTGACCAACCCATGGTGCCCTGTTTGGACTTCCGCTTCGATGACTGCATCATCTAGGTTAAGCAATTTTAAACCTGCCTCATTAATTATATCCTGCAATACCGTTCGATCTCTGCAGTTTCTTGTATACAGGCTTCGTATGAAACGGAGGTGCACTGAATAGAATAATTGGATAACATACTACAGACATAGAATGTACTTTCACAAAAAGAGCAAGACGGTTACAGCTGCGTCCCCGCAGATCATGCTCTACTGCTATCTAAGCCGCACTTGACACATCGTAATTCAACTGTGGCATGAATCGTTTACGTCGTTTTACCAGAATCTCTAAAACATGCAGTAAAGACGAAAAAAAAATAACTAAGCATACATACTCCTAGCAACAGACATTGCTTCGAAAACAACTAAATGGCAGTAGCAGGGTTTCGTCTTGCCCATTTCCACAACGCATATGTACATCGTCACTTTCTCGCCAGCGTCATTCACGCAACATTAAAGAAAAGTGCGCCATATGAGGACCACGTAATTTGAATACCAAACTGCAGCTGAGAGCTACACTGCACACTGCGCAGTTGGGCTCGCCTATAGTCCATGCATAATGAATATTGGCCAGCCATTTGGTTCTTTTGCGTAACTCGCCGCAATTTTCCGCCCATTCAAATGATCTGATTATACTTTGAATTTCCGGGGGGAATTTTTAGTGTTCAATTTCAGTTATTTGGTGAAACAAAGGAAATAGCTCGCTGGAAGTACTGTATAGGGTGCATCTGAAACCAGTCGAATGGAAACTCAAAGCACGTAATTATGTTTATACCATTACACATTGTGTATATATAGCTAGAAGCACACAGCGTCAAATATGCACTTAGTATAAGCATAAATTTTGTAAAAAAAATGTTTAATATGTTTTTCACTAATTGAAATCCTTAAGAACAAAGATGTTGGGTAAAGGTAAAGTCAACTTAGCCCACACCCTCACCTGGGAAACCCACATGCACTGGTTTGTGCTGCGGGTATAGGCCCACTGGCCCCAGATGAGTAAGTGTAGTTGCAGTCGACCTCGGGTCACCAAGAACTATGGCGCCAATTTGAAGGAAGGAACAAATGACCCGAGACCCCCCCCCCCCGTATCTCTGAGGAAGGCAGTTCCGCTATGGCGCCTTGCATGCACACACAACTGCCGAGTCAGGACACCAACATCTGCGATGAGCTCGCGTACCTGGCTGGGCATCGAACGTGCGAGCGATGCAAAATGTTAGAGCTGAGAACGGGAGCGTGCTGCTACCGTGGCGGCAAATTAATATCCTGGTTTAAAGCCCAAAATTTCAAGCTAATAATTAACGCACAATGCAATATTAATAAGGTTTAACTTTGGAATGGAGTGTTAATTTGCCAGAGATAGGCGAATTGCTGTTGCTGGTCTTCACACGGCGGAGCATAGCGAGACTACTATCTTCAAATTGCTTAATAAATCACATGATATCGTCAAATGTTTGTTTACTGCACAACAAAAAGACATCGGGAACAGAAGACTTTCAATAACATTACTCGGTCAGGTCATAGTCGCACTGTAGTGAGTGATGACTCTCAAAACGTTTAAAACAGTTGGAGCCAGATTCTGAAGGAACCCGCTGGGCAAGAAGGAAATCATGGCTTGGTAGATGGGAATGTCACCGTGATCAATATTGAGATAAATTAGAGATGGCCAAAAGATGTAAGCATTATCGAAGATCCACGCGCCACCTGCCAACTCCTGTTTTTAGAGGTATCGGAATGGAAAGATTCAAACAGATGATGATCAGCTAGGCATGAGGAGTTCACGAAAAAATATCCTTTTCACGGATGAAAAATTTTCACTGTAGAAGTGAGCTTCAGCGGTCAAAATTATATTTGCTCGAAGTAGCAAAGGAGCTTCTGAAGTCATTAACAGGGTTTAACTAGAACGCCTGGTGGCGTAAAACTATCACCCGCGGTAGGGGTAAATTCAACGCAGTTGCTTTTGATGAACAAGTTTAGGGCAGCCCAGAGATTAGCTCTTCAAGAGTAACGTAGGAAAAAATAGAACTTCTTTCGGCGCAAGACGATATTTTGCGGCGGAGGCAAATCCGCTCCGGTAGAGGAAATTCAACGCCGTCATTTACAATGGCCAGCTAGGTCTAGTTTATTGGCATTGGTCACATCTAGGTCAACCTACCAAACTCCATACAAAAAATTATGCAGATTGGTCAACTTTCACCACTATTTGCGTGGATAGACAAATATAAATTTACATATATACCTAAATCTTCAATGAAAACATTATCACCTCTCCCATTTCGTTCGCGGGTGATAAAGATGTCACCTTTCCGCCAAAGTGATGGTTTGGTGGGGTGTGTCTTATCGTAGGGTCACGGAACTTCATTTGTGTGAAAAAGGGATCCAAGACCACAGCTCGTGTGGACATTGATAACATGCTTGATGCTAAGGTCACGCACTTGAGCTGGTCTTTGTAAAGTGGCAAAGAATAGAGCTTTTAGCACGATTCAACCATAGAAACATAACGCATTTTATCACACGATTTAGGATCAATGCCTAAAAATCAATTCAGCAGGTTCAAGAGGCTCAAGTCCGTGCATCTGTCTAAAGTTTCCAACAAGTCGAGCTTAAAAGGCTTAATTCTTGGGCCCGATCGAACATGCTCTTAGTCTCTTCAAGCTCTGCAAGCGTTTTAAAAAGCCAGTAATCGCAAACATTACTATGCATGGCTTTGAAGCCCCTAATGGATTTTTGAACCCCAAAAAAAACTACTACTACTTACTACTAACAGACACTTAAATTGCAGGTCTAAGACAAACACCACAAAGCTTTGACGTTACTAATATTTCGGCGGTTATGTTGCAAAAAAATTGGCTATATTGCACAGATATCAGATGGATCTTGATCGTATCAAAGAAAAAAAAATAGGTCTTAAGCTCACCAAGTTTTTGTGAATTCTACTAGTTTGCCGCAAAGCCGCTAGACAAATAAAACTACAGATGTGATGTGACTATACTCAGTTGTACTAGAAAAAATTTGGGGGAACTAGGAAACTATGTATTAGACACATTTTACAACATTTTCGTGTAGCACCATGAAATACGTTCAACACCGTTGGATCTCGTCAGCCCGAGAAATAAGGTTCTTCTTCCGCGTCACAATATGTAGTGAATGAGAAAAAAAAATGTAAAAAAGAAGTATTTGAAGGATTCATAATCTTGCCTGCATTTGGTTCACCATTTGGAATTAAACATCTTCTTGGCCGTCTCAACTGAAGAAAGAAATGTTTACTTTGATACTGAATGCTGCAGAGCCTCAGAGGTAGACACCCGCGTGGCCAGATCTATTGACCAATCAAAAAGGCTTTGCGCTCTCATATGAGCAGCTTCACCAACTCTCTCCACAATCCGGGACGTTTAAGCCCGGTCCCCACGTAACGACTTTCGTTGCTGCTAGCAGCCTAGAGGCAACTCAACTCATCCGTTTACGCAGCCGCGGCACGGCTTCAGCTTGCACAAAATTCAACAGTGAAAAATTGTTAAAAATCTTAGTCGCTACTGTAAATTTTACACCGGAGCCAGTGGCAATGGTGAACTTTCAACTATCGATCTTAATTAAGGACACTAAGATTGATATATGAGGAATTAGTGCACGATGTTCACAGACTTCACGCTGAAGTCACGGCCACGACTACGCAGACGCAAAAGTTCAGTTAGCTCTAGGCTGTTAGCGGCAACGCAAGTTGTTACGTGGGCACCGGGCTTTAGAAGAACGTAATTCTTCCATGCCCTCATGCCAGTGCATTGAGATGAACACTTGAACGAATTTTTCGATAGTATGCGCTGCTTCTTGCACACCCATACGTCATTCTGCTGTCTACTGTGCTGAATTATCATCTCTTCATATTAACTTCTTAATATTACCACCTAAAAATAAAAAGTATACAATTTTTCCTCCGTGTTTGCATGAGCAGCAGCCGTTATGGAGTTAAGTTCATCAATATAATTATTATTGTTGTTTCGTTATTTGACTGTTACAGTACCTAGAATGTACTTAATGAACGGTTGCGGGGCTTACATCATGTTTTCGCTCTCTTTTCCTATATATTTAGATGGCAGTAAATAAGGTGGGTGATGCGTGCTTAACTGGGATAATGAGTTCAATAGCTTCTCTTGCGTCGGGCTGAAGTTCTCCAAATTGAACATGACATTGAAACTCAGCCGCCCCCTACGCGTAAATTATTGTTTTAGCCTCTATGAGCAGATTGTGACCTCTAAATACATGCTTTCTTTGCTACCTCACTGATTCCGTTCAACATGTCCTGAGCCGTCATCAGACCTTTCTGTGCAGCAGTTGCTAACTGAGAGGAAAAAAAAGAAGCTAGGGTACCCAGTGGAGTTTACCTTGGGGGCGTGGTTTTCGGAGACATAATCCCACCGAGCTGTTGGACACCTCACCACAAACAAAATGACTCACTCTCACCTCTCACGCATTACTGCCTAATTTCATCTACCATGCGACTGAAGCACTTCGAGCCCTATGAGCCCTGTGCTTAAGAGTTACTGACGTATCTGATTTCCCCACTATTTAATTAAAAATTCCAAGACTTGCAGTAAATTCCGTCCCAACGCGGCACCAAGTGTAAAGACACGTTTTCTCATGTGCTGATCCGACGGAGACAAAATTTGGGTTTTCTGCGTCGGTTGAAAAATCATTATCCCCTTTCTGGGCGACGCATTGCGAAGCATCACTGTTTTCACGCTACAGCTACGTTAATAATTCGCCGATTTTGTTACTCCCAGACCAGGGAGTAATAATAACGGCAGAACCAGACAGACATACGAAAAAAAAGAACGCGTGAAATGACGTTTTTCGTACCAAGCAGTCGCAACGCTCTCTGCTCGTTTTCCTGCATATTATTCTTTTAGCAAATATATGTTACCTATAAGATGCAATTAGGATGTACGAGTACTACCTTCTATTGGACAAGCATAGATAAAGCACTTCAATATTGATAATACAATCATTTTATACACACTAGTGCCCCAAACGCGACCCTTTTGATAAATAAGTCATAGAAATATATATTTGAAAACATCTCGGCTCAACAAAAGGCTTGATATGTACCAAGCGCAACCCTTTTGTTGAATAAGTCATAAAAATATATATTTGAAAACATCTCAGCTTAACAAAAGGGTTGATAGTCTAGATGAGACGTAGTTAAGTGACATCACCCGTAGCACCGTTGAAAATGAACATGTCCAAAGACGGGCATGCAGGCAAGCGCCCAAGTGCCTCCCCGTATCCAAGATACCCTCTCCGCAACAAAAAAGTTGGGTACCTCGGAATTTTTTTCTTCAGTATTAGATAGGGAAAAATAAGGCTTCGGACAGACGGACGGACGGACGGACTGACAGACAGTTCTCTTATTATAGTATAGATTATGTTGAGCGTGTGCTGCAGCTGCTTGGTCCGAAAAAAAAAAAACGTCGTTTCACGCGCGTTACTTTTTTCGTATGTCTGTTTGATTCTCCCATTATTATCACTCCCTGCTCCCAGACAGACCTGACCCCGTCTTGGGGTCACGAGCACCCAGCTTCAGTGTACACGGTATAAGGGCGTCGATGCAGCCGTGTAACAAGCCTGTGTGTCGGTCGGAGTTTCCGCTTCTAGTTCTCATTAAAAGTTTGCGCCTTCCCATCGAAACTTTTAGTATAAATTACTGTAAGTTAAGGTGACATTACGATAACGTTTACTGGGGCAGCGTGCATATGTCACAAGAGCGCCGCATATATTTTATGAAGAGCTACAGCGCGGAATATCTGCGAGTGTCGTCGTAAATAAAAGAGAGACGCGACTCTAGTACTAACCAGGCCATTACCGTGGATACTGCAGCGATAAGTCTGACGGTCAGAGCCTCAGGGCAATTTATGATGGGATGCATCACCTTCGATGATTGATTGCAAAACAAATGTACGAATTATTTGTACTGTCTAATATGCTGATTAGAGAATTTTCCTCATATTATGTACAGTATATGCAATTTAAACGCTCGTAAATTCTAAAGCATTTAGCAATCAACCGGTGGGATAAAACTCAATAACAGAATTGGTAATATTAGAAAAAAAGTGTCTAAATAAGCTATGATATCCTGATGTAAAGTGGTATAATAATAACAAGAAGTGATGATTATAATTATTAATATATGAAGGACTCTGCTGGTACATTTCTTCTTGAACAAGGTCCTTTTGTTCGCCCCTATAGTACTCACCGCTGGTAGCGAATGAGCTACTCGCTGTCGTTCCTGCAAATGATTTCTTTTTTCATTCCCTGCCTCCTCAGCTCCTCTAGAACTGCTAAACATTACCTAAGATAACGAAGTGCTATGTTCGTTCATTAATTATAGTGCCAGATGTTCACAGAGCAAATTGTAACGAATGCTGTGCATGATCCTCACATTTCCCTAACTTCTAGTGCCTCGCCAAACGATGTATAATTATTATTATTTTTGTTTTATCACTTTACAGGTCTGTACAGTTATACCTGAATGCTTGATTGAAGGGAACAACAATTACCAAGTGCGTGCTTGCAGTAAAAAATCTAGGCCTCAGTGCTTTATTGGTGACATAGAAAGCCAATATACATGGGTAAATCTTTAGAATTAGCAATCATTTTCTTTCAATTGTATGTAGCAAACATGACCGCTAAATAGCAAAAGCATACTTGGTGTGCAGCTGTACAAGCACTGCAGAGTAGGTAATAGTTCAAGCAACAAGTTGTAAATCGGGCAAAACTTACGACACAAAATATTTTACAGAACAGTTCCAACCGCGCACAAGAATATATGTATATGCATTATTCAGTAACATCTTCCAGAACATGGTTAATGTTGGGCATAAATTTCCTCCTAGATAACGGTGAACAATATACGTTTACAACAGTCGCCTTTTAAGAACTTAACGAAAAGTTACAGCATTTTCACAGAAATCGCCAAGAAGGCGACGCTCGTTCGCTTGTCTTATCAGTATCATAACGTGTTGACGACGCGCCGTAAAGCAGAGTAGGCAGAAGCAGAATATGCCTTCGGCATCGTTATTTGGGCCATTTATTTTAAACACAATATCTGCGGCACCACAGGTACTTGTACCTTTGATTGTTCAACTGATAGCAATGTTGAAGCGTAAGCTGGGAACTTAGTTCTTCTATAAATTAGCTATTTCCGTCAATGAAATCAGAAGTTCAACGCCCTAGTGTGGGAAATTGCTGGCTTAGAAATAACTACGCTAGTGAGAAACAAACTTAAAGTTGTGACTTCTGTACATGGGTTAGAGAAACTGCAGTAGCTAACTCTATTTTCACTCGGAATTATTCCTAATTACAATGTATCTAATTCAGTTTGTTTTCGGCTAAAATTTATTCTGCATAGTTGAATAATGTATCATTCTGAAACTTAACACCAGTGGCCATCGCATTGTTCACTTTACTTTGATGATTCTTCGGACCATGTCCAGGCGGCGTTATTCATGCTGCTCATCGTGGACAGGGCCCAGGGGTAATACTGCAGTCCGTGACCAGCGGGATGGCTAATAGTGAGATATCCCCACATTGCACGTAGCCGCTTAAAGCAGGTTTACCTGGCACTTTCAGTAGGCATGTGTCCAGTAAGTTTTTAAACTTCAGTGTTTCAGTACCGTTGGCAAGAATTGAGAAAAAAAATGTTTGTGTAAATCTGTGCAGCTCGTGCAGCCTCTACTGTAGTTTCAAATGTGTATCACTTCTGTGACAGTTAGCAGTTGTTATGATCAAGTCAGTATCACTCTCAAATGCTACCGTTCAATATAAGCCCGAAAGACTATATTTGATTAGGAAAGTTACTTGAATTTGTCTGTAAGAAATTTCCAATATTTTCTACTGCACTATCGCAAAAGTTCTACCTGATGGACACAGACCATGCATGACGTCCATTGGAGAAAAAACAACTTCCTCGATCTCTTTCTTAATCCAACGCCGCGGTGACAAGTAAAACAACCCAGCAAGAAAAACAGGATTCAAAAACTGTCCCACTGCGAGTTTGGCATCGCAGAATATTCGTGGGTCTCCTTCCTTTCTCAGTTTGAACTGGCCTGGGATTTCCTGTTGTCTCGTCAGAGTCAACTGTAAACTCTGCAGTCGTCCACACACCGGCTTTACGACGCAAAGAAAAACAAAATTTCTTTCGAGCGACCCCAGATTTTGACTTCATAATAGAGTGAGACATTGCGCAACTTATTATGCCTGAAAAAATATGATGAAATACGTCTAGCAAATGTTTGCGCTCAGTCTCCAAGTTCTTAATTAGCTGTACTGTATAATCGACTTCTTCAGGAACCTTCCCCGTTGGATAAAATAAATACTTTCAGTGAGTTTTTAAGTCCGTTTGGTAACAGGAAGAGGACCTAAGCGTCGTGTTGTAGCAATTTGGCGAAATGCTTTATAGTTTGAGGAGGAGGAGGGCTAAGAATTTGCATGGTGTTATGGCACTTCAAGAGGCAAGTATTCATAGTATTTTATAATATATACGAACGTTTAAAAGTTGCATGAGAAAAAAAAATTAAGGGGCAGTTATTTAGAAGCAGCATCAGGCAAAAGTTTTGATGAAATGCATTTCTTAATTTGTAATATGTATATCAACATCATACATCAAACATTAGAATTCTTGATCTTGGTATTCTCTCAGATGTGCTTACCTACAAAGCAACAGTCTTCGTCCAATAGGTACATATTTTAAACCCTAGTTAGCTGGTGGTAGCTTATTCAAAATGCACTTATAGTACTTTGTACGTGGAGGAGCGTAACAGCACGGGTGGCTGGAAGGCTGTGTTAACGACTGTCGTTGTACAACTTACTACCTCGAATTGAATTTCTTCATCACCATCATGACAATTGGTTATATGTCCCTTCCTTGCATTAACGATTCGTGATCATAATTGGCGGCCTGCGGGAAAACACAAGTACAACAACGCCAATAGAATTACATTAATTTGTGTGGTGAAATTTGCGTAATGATAACATAAGCGATTTGTTTCACCGCTGGGATATCGAATGTCAAAACTTGTCGGTTGTTAACTTGCAAGAAGCGTTTCCTGTGTTCGGCTTTAAGCATTTGGGCTGATTAACGCTACACTTGATGAGGCCCAGTGATTAAGGGTGCTGCCTTTTCGGTTGCAGCGAAGTCGGATGTTACCTCCAATAGCCGGGAGGAGAGTCCTAGTGCTCGGCAATGCGGCATCGGCATTTCTGTTATTGATAGTTTAGTGATGGAGAAAATACTACCTTACGGGGAGGGCGCAGTTGTCATATGAGCTCTCCGTCTATGACGCTACCGCTTACATAATCGGTGGTCGACTGCAGCCATAACGGTAAAATCAGCAGAACGGTATCCCCTACTGAGAAACACACACGCGCAGGCTCGTGCTGCAAATATAGCTAACTGGTCCTAGAGGCGTATACGGCTGCAGTCGATCACGGATCGTCAAAAACTGTCGTGCCATCGACGGCAACACCCGTGCCCCAAACCTTCCCAGTTTTGGGTAAGGTCAGTGCCCCTGTGGCAGCTATGCAGACATCAGAGCGTCAAGCCTGCAAAAGCTTGCGTGCCTGGGTTGGCATTCGAACTTCCAACGTCCAACGTTCTAAGCAGAAACTTTAAACAGTCGTGGAGACTCTTTTCGACCCAATAGGGGACTTATCCGGGGTATTAACCGATGCATATGGGTGTCATAGTTAGGGTGTACGGCCACGGCTACTGTACCCAAGACGATGACAAAAATTTTTTTTAATACTAGAAATGTGCAGTTCGCGACTGTAAGAGAGATTGATACATCTATATATTAATACGCTTGTTCCTACCTACCTACCTACCTACCTACCTACCAAGGAGGTTCTAATAGAGAGGAGTGCACCCTATCTATTTATCCTACGGGAGCGTTGCGAGTAAACTTTTCCCTTAAACTGGCTGAGTGGCTTATCCAATCGGAGAGCGGCATTGCCTA
>LQNS02000140.1:17651780-17669787 GCA_001587735.2 Parhyale hawaiensis
TTCCATTTTTTCTCTTCTCGTTTCTCCATTCCTCTACATTCTACTAACATAATGGCAATAGCTCATAGAGGACCGGGGTGTAAGTCCCGGTGTCTTTTTAGGAATGGGCCTTTTGGTTCGTCTACTGCCGCCTATCTAATCAAATCTAATCTAATCTAAAAAAAAATACTCGTCATGTAGATGGTGCACTAGGTATTTACGGAACACCCTTTTAAACGTTTTCACTACGTGGCTAGTTAATGAGACAGGTCCATAGCTAACTGGATCTGTACTATTTCCAGTTTTGGGGATTGGGGTAATGATTGCCTGTTTATAAGTGCTTGGTATAACACCATTGTCCAATGACTTGCGCCTCATGAGGTAGAGCGGGTAAGAAATGCTAAGCTTGCACATATTGAGGATTTTTGTAGGTACATCATCGTGTCCTGAAGCACTTTTTCAGTCAATTTCACTGATGGCTAAATTCAGTGCTTAGTTTTGTAAATTCGAAATCCATTCGGTAGTTATCAGTTGCTTCTAATAATTGAACATCAGGGTTACTGGTCTTTTTGCTAAAAACTTTCTGGTTTTGACGGCTCAGTATTTCACTCATCTCCGGAGCCTTATCAGTCATTAATCCATTTTCGTCCAATAATGGTCCTATTTTTGTTTTCAGAGACGAGTAATTAAATACATAGCAGAAGAAAAACTTATATATTTTACAGTTCTTTTTCCTGTTCTCTTCATCATGAGATTTTGCTAGTTTATGTTCAATCTCTTCCAGTTATCACGCGGAGTAACGATTCAAGTAGTAGCGGTTAAATCGTTCAGTCCAATGTTTGAAATTATTATGGGATAATCTGTCTTTGAGGTGCATCAGCCCAACACAATTGATGAACTTCACATTCTGCAACATTTTTTTTTTTATCATTCAAATAAGATACGCTCAGTAATTATCAGTTTGAAGCTGAGAACTAGTGCCCTGAAACACTGGGACGGAATTAAATTGAAAGGTTCTTATAACACACAAAAATTGCGAGCTATTGCAGACTAGAAGGGAAATTCCCGCAGCAGCTAAGTTGCTACTGCACCAGTCCTTAAAACCTCGGTAATTAGGGCCCGAAGTTTCCGCTTGTCATAGCGATTAGCGAAGTTGTCTCTTTCTCGAACAAACTTTCTGCTAGAAAGGAATGAAAAAACGTCGTCGCGACAGCCTACAATATTAAGTTTTCCAACTTTCTTGACGACGATCAAGACTATTTACTTGATAGTGACATGTGTTCAAGGACACACCCTTGCATAGTTGTTTTATGACAATCGCTGGTTTTTACCTCGTCTTCTATACTATGCTATGCATAATTATATAACAGGATGAAACCAGGGTAGTGGAGGTCATGAGCTAGCGATTCTATGAAAACAATAATTGTTCAAGGTTCTGCCGTTGAATATATTCATGTCTCTATCAAGTGAAGGGTGCGTTCGAGTAGACGTCAATATTGAGCTTTTGAGGCTCAACTGGTCCGAAACTGCCAACAATTGCGATGGCTTCGACCTTTTGCAGTGAGTTTTGGGTTTTGGCCCTCAAGTGGATGCCCTTGAGGCTTTCAGAAACTCAATCTTACTCCGTAAAATGGAGTTTTCAGCAGGCTTAGCGTAATAATTGCATTGCTTCTAACACTTGTAACACGATTCGAAAGTGACAAAACCAGAGCTTCTGACAGAAATTTTGTGCAAGCCAAGACAATAGAGCTTAATTTTGGCACCTAGTCGAACATGCCTCAACCATCGTCATCGTTTTAGTTGTGCCTCTCGCTCTACTGAGCCGTTCCTTCCTTGGAAAACTATTCTCATTACTTGTAGCTATTGGCAGATAAATCGAGAAGCTTAAAAAGTAAACCAACCAACAAACAGTTACGGTTATATAACTTTCCTTGAGTAATGACTTCCTGGCGTAGAATTCATATAACTTTCCTTGAGTAATGACTTCCTGGCGTAGAATTCATATAACTTTCCTTGAGTAATGACTTCCTGGCGTAGAATTCATATAACTTTCCTTGAGTAATGACTTCCTGGCGTGGAATTCATATAACTTTCCTTGAGTAATGACTTCCTGGCGTAGAATTCATATAACTTTCCTTGAGTAATGACTTCCTGACGTAGAAGTCAAAGTCTAAATAAGATTTATCAGAGCTGCGTATTTGCATCAGTTTTTACGCCATATAGGACGACTGTTGCAATATTGGTTGCGCAAGGCGAAAACTCTTAAGCAATGACCCTCTGACGCACTTCAATAATTGCAAAAGATCTGATTAAAATAATTTTTCGCAAATAAATGTAATCAGCAATTATTACAAAAGTGCAGATTCGGGCTCCCTGTGTGCACAGATGTAGATACAATTTTCATGGCTTACGATAGGCAGTCTGATATGTATGTAATTGATCGGGGTGCAAGGAGCTGCTCCGTCCATCAGCGCTCTGTGGCGCACCTTCTCCATTCGCGGCACCCAATCGGAAATTTATTTGCATATATCGGCTACCTATGGGGAAATAGTGAAAGGTATCCGATAACATCCGATGAATGCTTATACAATTCCGATTGGGCAAGACTTCGAGCCATTGAGTCACCGTGCGAGTTTAAAACTACAAAATTTTGAAATTTGCTTGTGGATTGCACAATTAGGATTGTGCATGGACTATCAAAATTCTAACTGAATTTATTCCTAGACTCTGAATCGTACTTAATTTTGATCGATGGATAGAGCTCACGTAGAAGAAAATGAAAGAAACAAACACCAAACTTAAACAGCGATAATTCAGTGGATGATTTTTGAGGCGGTCTAGATAAGAGTCCAAGCTCTTGGCGTTTTTTGTTTAACCTTAACGTCCAAAAGACTGTAAAAATTGCCACCACTGGGATTCACGGGATTCAGTTCACTCCACCAACTATGCGGATGGTCTATACTCAGCAGAGATTCCCCTAGAACGCTACCTCTTACGATACTGTGCCCTCTATACGCAAGCTTAGCCTCAGTTCTTCGCAGGTCTGCCACAATGCGCCGTCACTTGAACGACGCCAAGCTCGAAAAGCTGCTTACTGAGCTTCGGAAGCTAACCGACACTGATCGTCAAACTACGGTTTGTCGCTGGACCTCAGATGGGGGCAATTAGGCAGTACATATCGAACAACCAATTCATTAGGGAATTATTGGATTGAGGAATAATTAATTTGTATGAGGCTCTAATTTCGGCGGGAAGGAATTTCAACGATAACTGTGCTTTTTTGCGCTTGTTGGAATTTCCAGTGAGTTTCGAAGTAAAAACATGATTTTTTTTTGCTCAAATCATAAATGCCGCCATGCACATCAAACAATATAATGAACACCATCGTGTGTTTATTTGTTTATATATTTGAACGTTTCATGTCCCCCTCTTAGAGAAATAAGGTGAAGAAAGGCCAGGTTGCAGATTTTGCAATTAGGTTGCGTTTTCATGGAGATCGATGACCAGATTGTAGAAGATGGCGAAAGTGGGATCCTTTTTCATGCATCTCAATCAACTTCTTGCTTGAAGCAGTTCTTGACATCGACGTAATGAAGCTACTTTGAGCTTCTCTCAGTACTGTTTTAGAATCTGATTTTTATCACTTTTCCATTCATCGAAACATATTTTGTTCGCATCATAGAAAACTGATAGATGGAAAATAGGCCAGGTTGCAGATGATGGCAAACGTATATCTCAATGCAGTTCTTTCTTTATCAACTTTGCAGTTCACTCAATGCAGATACATACAGCTTCTTTAAGCACTCTCTTGCATCGTCATTGGTACTCTCTTCTAAGGCTTCCTTTATCCAAACTTCTGCTGCTCTGAGTTTACGCTGATACTCTTCTTGGCTGCATAATCATCGAAGTAAGTGGAAAGACACTCTTCAGCGGTCAGAAGGCGGGAAAAGAATATGAGGGTTTCTTGGCAGCAAATAATTTTCTCCAATTTGGGCTTTTCTTTCAGGCAACAGAACATTTCACTTGAGGAAAAACTTCCGCGCCATATGATAGCGTCAGTATACTGGATGCAGAGCTCAGTGTTTATTAGGAGACACTATCAACTGTGGCCAAAAAAAAAAAAAAAAACATTGCTTTGCTGCAATTCACCGAAGGATAGCTTGCGCAGCTCAGCCCTAAGAATAATAGGAAAATTATGATCTGTGTGAAGACCAAGGAGTTTCACTACCGAGGAGGGAGCCCTAAACCCGTAGCTAGATTTGCTAGCGATTCAATCAGATCAGGTGGGGCTGTGACGCGTTCATGAAACTCATAGCTGGAAGCGACTCGGGAGTAGCGAGTTTTACGGGGGAGCAGCAAGCAAACTGGTGTACTGATATGCGATTGGTGTATATGGCGACTTGCTGCAGCCACACCTGACTCTTTCCTGATATGCGATTGGTTGATACGGCGACTGGCTGCAGCCACACCCGACTCTTGAGCTTCACGAACGAGACTCCTGGCTCCCTCCTCTCTGTTATAGCTCATTGGTGAATACGGATCATCACAAATTCTTCGCTGCCATTTTTTTACAGCGCAGACACTCTAGTCATATAATATTCACTTTTCCGATGTCTCTTCATGATCTAAATGTAGCAAACTTCGATGCCTGGATACGGTACACTGCGAGCGGTTCTGGACTACTTCAGTTTAAAGCATTTTTTAAAGTGAAAGCGCGATGTTTAAAGATATAAAATGATCTCCCAAAGAAGGCGTTAGCGACAACAGGAATCAATTGTTTAATAAATGGACCAGTTCTGTTTCATTTCATTGTATAGTAATCGCATCAAATAGAAGAAAAATTATGGGCTGCTGTAAAAAATAGCCATGATTGCTGTTATGAAGTTAAGTACGTCATATAAACCGATGAAATTATAAAGATTATGAAAGGCAAAATTATGTTACCTGCATAGGATGAGAAACACAGCTTAGCTATAGCCTGTAAAACTGGACGGAGGACAATGAATGAAGTACCTCCGAAGTGAGACCGCTATTATTATGCTTTTCTGCCGTTTCTGCATTTGTCTTTAAGAGGATCCTCGTGCGAATTCTTTGTGGCAGAGCATTTGCGAGATGCACAGATGATATTAGAGTACGATGATAGGTTAAACGAGATGGGCTTAGGAATGACAGGCTGCGTTCAGACCACTGTACAGGAAAGTCGAAACCGGAAACGTTTCACATGCTTGGAACAAATGTTGCAGTGATGGTGACAACAGCTTCACATGTTTGCACCTATCGATTCAAAATTATGTGCCGTTGCACGCTTGAATTGCATTGAAATTTTGAGTCATATTCGAAACTCTGCAGGGCACTCTCTGTAACGTAATATCTGTCTTGGCGGATCAGATTTTCGGCAGTGTTACTTATTTTCTATACCATAAATTAGACAAGTCGAAGCTACGCCCGTGGGAACTTAAGTAGAACAATAAGCTTGGAGAAAGGTTTCAGTGTCTCTACTGTACGTGTTATCTACGTGTGTTGCAGACTTTAGGTTTAACGGGGTTTGCTTTGGTTGATTGACGAACTTTAGCTTGGACGCAGTATTTTCGGTTAGAAGAGCTACGGTAGGTCAATCTAAAGTAAGTTATAATGCGAAGCTTAGTATTGCTGCAGTTTAGCACTCGACATCCAATTTACCAACTGCCTTAAATTCAGTCCCGCCTTGAACGTTAATTTTTTACTAACAGGTTCCGCGAGCCTGTTTGATTGTTTTTAGGTGAGTGTCTTGTGTGACGCGGGTTTTTTAAAAATTGTACCGGGAACTGGCTGTCTGCCAACCACTCAACCAGTTTGATTGCAGAAGCTGGGCATTGGGGTTGGCGACTAAAGCCATATCCCAAGGCAGCAGCCTCCACAAGAGGGTGAAGTAGAGGTAAAGTCAACTTTGACTGCAGCCTCCACTGGGAAATCTCCACATACACTGGTTCGTGCTCCAGGTATAGGCCAACTGGCCCCATAGGACTAAGTACAGCTGCAACCGCCCACGAGTCATAAAGAACTATGGCACCCCAGCGGAAGGTTCAAGGACGCGCGGCCCGCGAAACCCTCCCATTTCTGAGAAGGCAGGTGCTCTCACGTTGCTGTGCACACCAGGTAAGTTTGCGACTCAGCGCCGGGCAGCTCAAAGACCGTTCGGCTGGTTCGTGGCTCGATATCGGGACGACGTGTGGGCAGAACGTCAACTCATATGCTGAGCGCGTGACTGAATGGCATGACCCCGGCAAAACAGGCAAGTATATGTGAGCGCTTAGTTTTACAAGTGCAGTTAGTTGTATAACAGAGAGTACTACAGCTTTAAAACTATTTTTTTTAATTTGGTGCAAAGGCCACTGGCGTAAAAAACACTTGGCGCTGCCATAGGGAATGGAAATATGGGAAAAGGAGGAAATGTGTTACAAAACACACTCTTCTCAGAAATAAATACTTGGACATGCCCAGCTTTGAAATGGCTCACACCAAAAAACTGAGAAAAATGCTGCCGCGCTCAAGCAATTGTTTGAAAAGTCGCCAAGTAAAAAAGTTTGGCGCAACATCACAATAAATTAGTGAGATGGGGCTACACAGCCGACACTCTCCGTAAAAGTGGCACCCCTGTATTCTCCGCTAGTCAAGCTGTAACTAGTGAAATTGTCATTGGCTGCTAGATACAGAAGTAACTAAAGTGCTCGATACAGGAGGAAGTTTTGTGTTATTGATTGGAAAACAAAAAAGTTCCCATAATTTTTAGGGAATGTAGAATAATTTCCTGGATTCGATATGACCCCAAATCAGCTGGCATAAAATCGTAGCCGTAGCAACGTTGTCCAACTCCAAAAATAGCTGATACAAATCCCTACAAGAATTATAATTATTCACATCGTTCAGGTATCTGACTCATACGTTATGGCTGCCCCTGCTAAGGTTAAATAGTGTCCAAAACACGAATTGAGTTTAGACCAGGTTGACTTGGTAGCGGTTTTCCTGAACGATGTGACATTTTCCAGTAAACTAATGCCACTGTAAAAAAAAAACATTTCATAGATTGGCAATTAACTTAAATCCACTAAATTTTGCTTATCCAGTGCTTCAATCAATAGCGTTGCCTTGGCCATGTCAAGTGCTGAACTCGAATCGGCTACGCATGGGAAGACCGAAAACTCAGTCCCTCTCCGTAAACGGAGTTTTCGTGCACATCAAGCACCATCGGGTTGCTGCGGAACCTGTTACCCGATCCCAAGTGGCGAAACGAGCACTTCTGGCTGAAATTCGAGGCGAGCTAAACTTATTGAGGTAACCTTGACTGGACTTCGCCAAGCCATTGGACAACTGCTGAACTGCATCCAAAGACTAACATTAATCTTCCTTTTCAACGCAATAAAACTTGTGTGCGTCTGCGTGGCCGTTACTGAACATTCCCCTAGCGAGTCCACTATGGAAAGCCTCCTACTGTGCCAGGGTAATGTCTCTCTTATTTCTTATTATCGATGTCAAGAATCGTGACAACAGTCCCACAGCGCCTCCATGGAGAATTTTAATATTTAATGCCACGATACTGCATAGACGGGCTTGAAAATCAGCCTTGTTGGACTCGCTGCAGAAAAATCGAAGTCAAGTCTGAGCCTGAGGCTGTCACTCGAGACTTCCACAGAATTATCCCTGGAATTCTTCCCATACTCTTCTACATGTGCACAAGTGCTGCCGGAGTTTTAATTACTTCTAGATTGCCCCTCAGAAGATCTTCGAAAGCTATCTGGGAAGTGTTTTATCGAAGCGGTGCCCACACACGAGCTGGTGAGCTCGGTAACCTCAAAAGTTGGTCTTCCTACAGGGACGCCGCAAGTATTTTCTGACCACTTTTTCCTCGACTGACGGTCTGCTCTGAAAGCTGAATTTCTGTCTCAGGGTTACCTAACAATGTGTTTTCCTCCTCCTTCCTTGAGGTGCGAGATAGCAATCCAGGTAGAGAAGCAAAACATCGCAAGTAGTATTATTATGACCATTCTAATATTTAAAGCACACGATGAAATTATTCTTGAATTTAATGTAGACTGCATAGTTGAATGGATGTGAGAATATATGGAAGCTACTTGGAGTAAGGGGATATGAAAAGTTGAAGAACACATCTCTAAATTTAGAAACCCATAATTTTTGAGTTTTGCGATACTTCTAACTAAACTCAAAAATTATGGGTTTAGGGGAGTGGTTTGGGACAGGATCGAAAGCTACCTGTCAAACAGAAAGCAATATGTTAAAATAAACGGCCATTTGTTAACTTGCTCAACCTTGAACATTGGTGTGCCTCAAGGCTCTATACTAGGACCAATCTTGTTTTTGCTATGTATTAACGATCTGCCAAATGTTTCTAGTGTCTTGATGTCAATATTGTTTGCGGATGATACCACATTATCACTAGCCTCAACTAATTATAATGAACTCATCACCACCTTAAATTCAAAATTGATTAAAGTTAAAGACTGGATGATTACAAATCGTCTCTCTCTTAACGTTAATAAAACATTCATGATTATATTTAGTAACAGAATGCAGTCAATTGACCAGCAACTAAATGTCTACTTTGATGGTCAGAGGATTAACTTTGAGGAGAGTGGTAAATTCTTGGGTGTCACTGTCGATAAACGTCTTTCACTTAATATTCATATTGATAATATTTGCGCAAAAATTTCAAAAACCATAGGCATTTTTTATAAGCTTCAGCCATATACTCCTGAGAATAGATTTGTTAATTTGTACTATGCCCTTGTATACCCATATTATTTGTATTGTAATGTTGTTTTCATTGGTGCTAGCGACGTATACATCAACAGGTTATTATTGCTACAGAAGAAAATTATAAGAATCATAACTGGTGCAGGTTATCTAGATCATTGTGATCCTCTTTTTCATCGAACTTCAATACTGAAAATCCACAATCTACGCACTTACCTTATCTCTATAGAAGCTTTTAAATTACATAAAAGTTCTGGTTTTGTTTACGTGCATCATGAATACAATACTAGATGTAGTAATAATCCTGTACCTTCCTACCAACGCTTGACAGTTACTCAACGTTCCCTCAATTATATTGTCCCTTCTGTCTGCAATACATTACCTGGAAGAATAAGAAACCTTCCCTCGTTAATTACATTCAAAGTCGAACTGAAAAAATATTTTGTTAGTCGTTAACAGTGAATTACAATACATATCATTAAATACTTCATATTAAAAGCCTCAACATCATATAGTGTCTCGAATCATAATGAACAACTTGCTTGCTATAAATAACTAATTGCCACGCTGTTTCCCAACATAGTTTAAGGTGTATTTTGTATTCTTTTATTTTTTGTCTGTTTTGTAATTTTTTTTGCCTTAAAAGCACTTAGTAGTGCTTAGATATCGGCTTGAGAATGATGTTGAGTTACATGTAACATTTATTTTCAATAAAGATTGATTGATTGAGTTAGCAGCTTATGCTGATAGTGATTAGCACTGTAAATTAACAGCTCCAATCATGATCCTGTGGTTCCTCGTTTTTTTTTCTCGAATTGCCGTTTCGATGCATGGTGTTTGATAGAGAATGGGTATCTTGTTGCGTTTTCTTTTTGCATAGTAACACAAACAGAACAAGCGTCCGAACACAGCGTAATGTTTTCCCCAGCGCTACAAGACAGGCGAACGTGTACCTAAATCAATAGTAGGAATCAAGGCTCAATGCGCCATCGACGATTAAAAAAATGCAGTTAATTATGCGAGTATGCACGCGCTTCTGATATATTAGGGTTACGTTCGTAAAAAAAGCTTGCATAACGTGAATTCGCCTATATCGAACCAGCGTACGATATGTGTATAGAGGGGTTTACGCTCCATGACCCTTTTTTACCTGCCTAAATGGTAAATCTAGCACTTTTCATAACAATACTACACTAAGACAGAGCTAAAACACACCAGTTATAGTGTGTAACAAAAGCCTATATGAAAGAACATAGTAAGCAAGAAAACAGTCAAGCAGCTACAAATATTTCTCGCATAATGAGGATCACTGCGCGGTCATACTTGCTCAGTTGTACATAACGAGAACAAGGTGTGGTACAAAAGCAACAATATCAGTACAGGTAATACAATTACCTGAAATAACCAAGGCCTAGGTCTTCCACTTCCAACCCTTCAACAAACTAATCTTATATAAATTTATGAGTGGCGATGCACTTTGGAGATTGTGAGCTCAAGGACAACAGTATTATTATTGTTGCTCTCATACAGCCGCTACTAGAAAGGAATTCCAGTCACAACCGCTTACAGAACACGGGAAATCTCATTCGAAAATGGTAACGTATGGTCATCTACCTGATCAATGGCATTCTAAGTCTTTTTTATGTCACACTGTGCAATAGCACAATAGGCTCCAACTGCTTCCAGTAACGTTATCATGCAGCTGTTCTGCTGTAGTCTGGCACTACTTTCTTATTCCTGAACGCACTGTTTTGCTTCTCATTGCGGGAGTCACGCGTATTTTTTTTTTTTTTTCTACGCACAGACAGTTTAAGAAACATTTCATCATTCAAGTTTGCACTCAATGATTTGCCACTCCAGGTTTGAAGATGCCAAACGTTGACAAAAACCGGTGGACAAATTTTACAATATTGTGTAGGTGAAAGAGTGAGGCCTGTAAGCGATGACAGTAAGACTAGAGCACTCTCAGAATGCATACCTCCGCCAAGCAAGGCATCGTTAAAGGAAAACTAAATTAACTCTGAAGATATGATTTCCGTTTTATCAGCAAAAAAACGTGGTCGTTTGTGCTTTTTGACAGTAATAACAGCTTTTGTATTTTCTTGGAGATCCGTTCATAACATTTTGAGTTATGTTACAGATAAATATTGTGATAAACATTAGTCAAACACATAGATAGGTGAAAAGTAGGCCAGGTGGCAGATTTTGTAATAAGGTTACGTTTTCCAGAGCCTGGCACGATGGCCATCGATGGAACATCGCAAAAATCCATCGGCGATAGCGATGGTCCGATGGAAATCGTATCAAACAATCGGCGATGGCCATTTTCTCCATCGGCGATGGTATTGTGAGGAAACACTGGTCCGATGTAATGACTGAACATGCCATCGGTGATGGCATGCGATGGGCATCGTCATCGATTGTACTTCCGATGCCGATGAAATAACGAAATAAGGCTAAAACTACACCAGCATTTCACTTTGCGAATTTTTCCTTGCGACTTTTTCTTTTCCTTGCGACTTTTTCATTTCCTTACGACTTTTTGTTTCCCACTTTTTTCTCGAAAACTGCTGGGCCGATTTCGATGATTTTGGTTCCAAAAAATTTCTAATTTTTTGCTCTACCCGTGGGACCCATTATTTTAACCCTAGGATCCCTTACAATCCTGTCAGGGTTAAAAAAGGTGGTCAAAAACACTTGTCCTACTCGCCATATTTTAATATTGAGCCAACCAACCCAATTTTCTTTTAAAACCCTGTATCTTAACCCTGTCGAGTGGCAAGCACAATTTTTTTCCAAAAGTTCAGCCAAAACCCTGTAAGGACTGATTAAGTTTTTACCCTAAGCACTTTTTTTATAAATACTGAGCTGTCCCAATTTTTTTCTCGAAAACTGCAGGACCGATTTCGATGATTTTGGTCTCAAAAAATTTCTTCAACAATAGGAAACCCTGTCGTGTTGTAGGTGTGCCTAGGATTAAAATAATGGGTCCCACGGGAACAGCTAACAATTATAAATTTTATAGATCAAAATTATCGAAATCGGTCCAGTAGTATTTGTGAAAATAGTATAATACTAATAATAAAGTTTAGTAAGACTCGATTACAATTAAAGGAATGACAATATAAGGTGCTGTACACACTGATAAGCGAAAGTAGTTCGAAATTTATTCTCATGCCCCTAGATAGCACTTTTGCTAACTAGGCAACGTAAAACATTGCAACATAAAGTTGCCCAGCGTCAGGCACAAGCACAGAGCACGGCGATGCAAGTATCCAGAACTAGTGAATAGCTTACGTTTTAGCTACTAAGAAGATCACATTCCAGCATACCACAAAAAAGCTCTATGAATGAGACAGGGGACACGGTAGGGAGACGATACACGCCCAAGGAGCTTCAATGGGAGGAGTACTCGCAAGCCTTCCCTGGGCGAGTAAACACATGGCTTTGTCACGTGACTGAAGCTGGCGTTTGGAGATCTTAAACTGGCTGAAGTGGCAGTGGTCANATCATAAGCTGGTATACAGGATACAAGTTTCCTTTACATACTTCCATCCGCTCGGAATTTTGTCGATGGTTAATGGCTGCAAAAATTTGAGCTCAGGACTCATTCCTACGTGAGGCAATGTCTCACACAAGCAATGCCGCTCTCCGATTGGATAAGCCACTCAGCCAGTTTAAGGGAAAAGTTTACTCGCAACGCTCCCGTAGGATAAATAGAGAGGGTGCACTCCTCTCTATTAGAACCTCCTTGTACACGCCCAATATAGGGAAGTTTGCTCCACCAAATGATACAGCGACACCGCACGTCTCATAAAAGTCTCGGTTCACGGCAAGCGTCTGTAACAAGCAAGACTCCAGCCCAGAGCTTCCATTGGCGCTTTCATGCATCTTGATTCGTAGTTTCTTCCCACATATGATTTCGTTGCTTCAGCTATCCTTCCAACTTTGATGCAATTATCGACGAAACATCTTTCAACAACCAAAAGACTATCGGACAAATATGGCACACTGGGGTATCTATGATACCAAATCGAATCAATTATTTTCTGTGTTGATGAAGTGACCGCAAAAGTAATGAATTATATTTATGTCAAAAAATAGGAGTCTTGATGCTCAGTAATTAGGGTAATTAGAATGCCGTGAACCCTCATCTGAATGATCTTTAAATTAGGCAATTGTTTGAAGGAAAGCATGGTTAATGAACAAGGATAAACACAAATTATTCGCTGTCATTTTATGACAGCGCGGGCACACTAGTTCTAATATAAAGATACTGTATATTTTTGCCATTGTCTGCAATATAATCTAATATCTACCTGTTTTCTTCAAGCGTGACATGAAATGGACAGGTAAACACTCAAATATATCAGCAAACAAACCCATCGGAAATTTATAGGCATTCATCCGGTGTTATCGGATACCATTCACTAAATTGAACACATAGGCAGCAGATAAATGCCTACCGATATAAATTTCAGATTGGGAATCAACAAACAAAGCAGCAAAACAAATTATGAGCAAAGAAGCAAACAAATAAATAAACAATTAAACAGATTAATACACATTGTCTTTGCTACATATATTGCAGATACAATGATATAATTATTATAGGCCCTAAGGCTGTGATACCTTCATATAATTGAGCCCTCCGCAGAGCGAGCAACTGCAGGCTTCGCCTCTCGTCCAAGCCTGGCCGTCGTCCTCAGCCGAAAAAAAGTCACTCTCCGTAAGAATGCGCTCTTAGATCAAGAGTTTCTTCCGGTCAGCGAAGTAGTTTTGCTAATTAACTTCTGGTAGCTCTGAGCTCCAATAAAAGTTAAATCTTTTGCGTAGCTGCTCTGTAATGTTTTCACCTATTGAATCCTGCGCTTTGATTAATTAAGAAAAAACATCGGAATGGAAAAATCTTTGTAAACGAAATAGGATACTTTTTGCAAGACGATATTCAAAGAACGTCACTTCCGGAAGTAAACCGAGTGCTTCTCAGGTTAAGCTACTCCGTCGCGGTTGTTTTATTTTGGATCAGAAACGCCACTCAGCCAGTTCAAGGGGAAAGTTTACTTGAAACGCTCCCGTAGGGTAAATCGGGAGGGTGCATTCCTTCCATTACGACCTCCTTGGTAGCACATCTGCATTCTTGAGACTGTAGTAGTCTCATTCTTCTTTCACGTTCCCTGTACTTTTCCTTAACAAAACAGTGCGTCTGCAAAGTAAAATCTTAAGTAAAACACTGCTATAAGCGTGAATGCAACTCCAGTCAGCTTACGTACAGCGTGAGTGCATAGTGCAATTTTGGCCTGTGAAGCGAATTCTGCTGTATCAGAGAAAGACTGTAAGCTAGAAGAAATAATTGTCTACTGCCCATGAAATAATTGTCTACTGCCAGTCGTGAGTGCTCCGATGATCATCTGCCGAATTTATACGTAGTGACCTGAGAGAAAAAAGTTATAGAATCGGAGTCTAGAACTGCTTGTATATTGTTCGGATTTCAAGAAGTGTTTTGAGAAAGAAATGCATTCAGATAAAGGGAAAAAGATCTCACTTTCACCATCTTCTGCAACCTGGTCATCGATCTCTAAGAAAACGTAACTTAATTTCAATATTTGCAATCTAGCCTATTTTCGCCTATTTCCGTAAGAGCGGACACGAAATAAATAAATGTCCGAAGCGTTTCTTATATTAGGAATATTTAGGCTGTTTTTTCACAACAGGTACTCACCAGGTCGGGCCGTGTGCTTTTAGAAGGTCGACCTAAGCTGTGCCGTCGTAGATACAGTCCTTCTCTCCTAATCGTAAAAACTGCCGCATCTTTGGGAAAAATTATGGATTTAACAATCGCCAGTTTCAACAAAATCGTTCCGTAAGACAATTAAGGTGTGAGGAACTGGTTGAAGGGTTTTTTATTAAGTTAGTTAACGCGAGTCCGAAACGCCACTTATTGTTAAACTGCTGTGCAGTAAGCAGCGTATAGCAGCTGATATTTTTTCTGATTTTACCGAGTAATGGCATGACTTCTACCACACCACTTTTGTTTTTCCATTAGATTAGATAAGCTACAGTAGACGGACCAACAGTCCCATTCCCAGAGAGATACCGGGAGTTACACTCGGCCTTCTATGAGCTATTGCCATTATGCTAGCATGATATAGATATGACACCCAGTCAGAAATAATGGTTGTGATAAGAGTAGAATATGGTGGTGTATGAGAGATTAAAGGTCGATTATGGATGATGAAACAATATGGTACATATGTCGACCATAACATAGGTACGGTTACGTCGATTTTAGTATATTGGTGGAGGCAATATTGGTCTTCAAGGTTTGTCAGGAAACGAAGGTCGATGGTGGTACATGGATGTTTGAAGACTATATATAGTCGATGGAGCTACATGGATGTTTCATGACTATATATGGTAGAGCATATGCTAGAGCATAACTATGGTAGGTTATCAACGGATTTCGGTACGTACGATAATGAGGGGAATGCCTCCCATTATTTGGCGAACAATATGTATGGATTGCCATGGATTATAATAATATGGCTAGAATTCCCAACATAATCGACTAAAATGATATTGTATGGCTATAAATTTGAATGCGAAACATCTGAAAATTCGTATTATAGTGCAAAAATTGTGCACATTTGCAGTTTTTCTTTACTGTCGATGACTTGGAAAAAATGCAGGGTATGTATATTGACGGTAACCGCTTTGACTTTATTTATATCTATTAATTCCGGATTTTGTTACGCTCAACCACTTTAGCGTAGTTACCCATATATATTATTTGTCTGTTGCATCCATTGTTAAATGGTATTGCAATCTTTGATCAAATATTGCCACCTATTTTTGTGTTTACTTAGCTTTTATCTGTAAAGTTTTATCAAGGAATTATTCCCATTAGCTCTATGTGAAAAGATGTCCAGTTTCATGATATAATTAGCCTTACGTACCCTGACAACGGGTACCGCGAAAATTCATCCATCGAGTTGTGACTGCCTCTAAACTGTGAAGTATAGCTCTATACCGGCTTAGAGTAAAAGAAGTTGCATACAAACGTACGTTAACTGCACATACTGCTGCAAGCGCCTGCTCTTTGGAATCGTTGGGTTGGATTGAAGGGTTCTCCGGCTTTACGTGCATTACTGAACATCCATCGACGTTAATGTTCACTTGCTACGTTGTGCTCCTTTCCATGAAAGAAAGAAATTTTTTCTCTTTTACTTTCATGTTTTTGTTACAAATCTTGATAAAAAGTACTTTTATATCGGCGTTTAACCATAAGCATCTGAACGAATTTTTGTTGCAGCGGTTTGAAATTACAGTAGATAGCAAGTCATTGGTAGAAGATGAAAATAAATCGAAAACATTAAGGTATTCACCCATAAGATTCCATCTTCCGAATGCCATATTACTCTCAACAGAGCTTGCAAAATGCCATAGTACTCTTGATAAAGCTCACTTAATATATTGCATTTTAAAGACGGTAATCGTTACTCCAAAAATGCTTTTGACACATGCGCAAATCATCTGCTCTTCTTCAAGCCTTAATTAAGCCAACGCTCTTTCAAAATTTTCCCCTTCGGAAAGCTGAGAAAGTTTCTAAATGCTTCAATATGTATTTTTATGCAATTATAAAGATTGTAGGACAGTCTGAAGGCCCAAATGGAATGACGAAGAGACAATGCAAAATAGCTACTTATCAACGTACTAGCATCTTGTGACGTCACAAGCTTATTACCCGGAGTGTACAACAGCATGGGCTCTCCACATGCGCTAACCTTGTAAGTATCATCGTCCTTGAGTTTTGGGTTTAATGATAGGGCGGAATGGTGCAAACCTAACCGAAGCCTACACTGTGACCCACGGTATTAGTCCAATTTGATTTTTCTGTAAAACTATTATTTCCCCTTAACATAACTTGATATTTCTATTGTATGTCGCAGAGTAATCATGTACAATGTTCATAATTCTACAATTTAAGAAACTGTTTGCTTAATACCATTAGAAACTTACTTTTATCTAATCCACCATCTATTTCCTGGACAACGATATTAGCCTCAGGTATCAAAATTAGCTAAATATGATGAATAAAACACAAATTAACTATCAGTTTATTTATTAATTCCTAAATGATACTTCAAAAATACGTGGAACATATTGCAATAGCAAACGAGGCAAAATTAACAAGAAGCAATAAGCTCATTTATTAATGTAACGCCCATTGTGTTTTATGACCTCCAAAATGCGGTCATTAACGGAATGAGTCAATTTCTTAATAGTAGTGCCATCGATGGATCTTGCAGCGACTTGTATGGCCTCCCACAATTCTATGTTTGAAGAAAACTGCTTACCCTCTCTATAAATTTTGCACTTGATGATAGACCACAGATTTTCAATTGGGTTCAAATCTGAATAATTAGGTGGCCACACCATCTAATTCTGGTTTTTGAACCCCAAAGAAGCCAGGTATTCTTTTGTAGTTCAGGCTGAATGCGAGGGTGCATTGTCTTGCATGAAAACCAGCTTTTTTTTCGAAGATCCAAAGTCTGGTCGTCAAGCCAAGGAGCAAGACATTCATCGAGTAGGGCGCAAATATTAGCAGAATTGATTTTAACTCCTTCACGGACCATTGTTGGACCTACAAGTTTATCATTCATAATCCCAGCTCACAATATAATACCACCACCGCCTTGATGGCGGCGAAAACGATGGTGGAGCTTGCGCTCAAATCCGACCCATCATTTAGACAAACAGTCTGGGCCATCGAGAGTCGCTCTGGTCTTATCTGTGAATAAAACACACTTTATATCCTGTTTCACATACATAAGACGTAGTCCACTCAACTCTCAGAAGCATGTGCCTTTGTGTCAATGGAGGCTTTTTTTACGGGAGATTTCACATTTGCAATAGTCCCTAAGAATCGGTTTTTGCGTAGTTTTTGGCACTTCATTCAGACCAGAGCTTTCAAAAATTCTTTTGCTTGTGCTTCCCGGCTTTTTGAAGACTTGACGCTTAATTTTTCTGCTATCCAGCGTGTTCATAGCTTTTATTTTACCTTTATCAGACTGTGTCTTCCGATTGGAAGGATCCCTCAAAAAACATTGAATTGTTCTAACATTGCGGCCTAATATCCTGGCAGGGGGAAAAAATGGAGTGGATGGGTTTTACGAACTTTCTCGTCACGCGAAATAGATGTAATGCTCACACTATAGAAGCAATTAATCCTTCCGAGAATAGAATACTGTTCCCCACTTTGGATGCCGAGTACAAGAAA
>LQNS02000140.1:17718228-17734930 GCA_001587735.2 Parhyale hawaiensis
ATGCGCGACAAGTCCCTTTTCAGAGACTGAGCGACAGCATCACGCAGGCGAGGAGTAGGTATAACAGCTATCAAAGTTGAATCGTCGGCATAGTTGATCATCGTGTTTTCAAGCGAAGATCCAAGTGAATACTCCAACTGGAAGATACCTCATCACAACAAAGATGATAACAAAGGTAACCGGCTTGGATCTTATCCGAGGTGATACTTCATAGAAAAATTGATTCCTGAAGTTTGTGGAAAACGTAGCATACAATAATTGAACTCGGACTGCAGCTAATGAATAAATCATATTTATTACACTCGTTTCTCTTTTTTTTCTCTGATACTCGAGATTCACAGCACGAAAATTCTTCCAGTATAGACAGTTATAATTACCTCCGCCAAGGAGTTTATGTTTTGGTCGTGTTTGTCTGTCTGTCTGTCTATTTGCCTGTCACCAAGATAACTCAAAAGTTATGAGCCGATTTGAACGAATTTTATAGGAATTGTTAAGTATATTAGGAGGAACAGATGATTAACTTTTGGTGAAGATATGTCCATCCGTTTGTTTGTTTGTTTGTTTGTTTGTTTGTCTGCCTCATTTTTCTCAATGCCATATTTCAAAAAGTTATTGATGGATTTTTTATGAAATTAACATGAGTTGTTAGGTATATAAGAATGAGTAGATGACAAAATTTTGGTAATGACCTGTTTGTTCGTTCGTTTGTCACGATTTTAATTTCATGCTTGTTAGCACAATAACTCAATAAATAATGAATGAATCTCTATGAAATTTATAAAAGTTGTTAGTGACTTTAAAAGACATAAATGGTCAAATTTTGGTGAAGATCGGTTTGTTCGTTTGTATATTTTACTCATGTTTGTCTTAACGTTTGATAGCAGTATAACTCAAAAAGTTATTAACGGATCATCAAGAAAATTTCACAAGCTGCTATTACTATGAAAAGGCATAAATGATTAGATTTTGGAGTTTATACAAGGAAAATTATCATTTAACAGCCAATTTGAATTTTTTGCTACCGTTGCCTCTCTTGGCGGAGGTATGCATTCTCAGAGTGCTCTCGTTCTGGTAATGGAATGATTTTGATTGCGCAATGAATATATACCCGCTTCTGTGTGCAATGCGCAAAAAATAGCAAATTTAAAGCCGTTGTTTTTTAGATATCTTCAACCGTGACAGGAATCTATGATGACGTCATAACGGTCTCGAACGGTTGATATCAGATGCGCTATTAAGTTATTCTTCTGGGTAAGCCTCTGGCTGTGCCAATACGAACATCAACATTTTATCAATGCGCACTGATTGGCTGGCACTAAAGCCATTTCAGCAGCCAGCGAGCCAGCCAACTCGTGCATATAATGTGAGCTGCTGGACTATGAAGCGTAGCTTTCTCGTGTCACCTCCCCCTATAGGTACTTCCTCCGCGATCAAATTAAATCAAAACTCTTCGCAGCACGTGTCCTCTGCCTTCATCGCTTTGGGCGATAAATTATTACCTAAGCTGTCTGCATATGGACTCAGATGTTGCTAGTTAATGTGTGTCCTGCGAGCAGTAGAATTTCTTCGTGCCACATTTTATCAGTTTTTGCGTTTGTTTCCGCATTGAATTTTTGACTATCTGATCCCATGCAGAATTGTGGCACAAGCTAGATGCATAAATATATAAATAAATGAACAAACATTCATTAAATCAGTTGCTCGTTTCGCCAATAGATTACGCTTTGCAATCGACTAGCATAGCAATAATTAGCCGAAGAATTCGCTTCTAAGTTACAAAAAATGCGAAATAAGAACGAACTGACTCGAGTTCGGCGAGGCCAGGGATAATTCAGATATCTCTTAACTAAGGCAAGACTTTTCATTTAATTTCTCCGGTGGCCGTACTTTTACGCTCGCTTTTCTCACGCCTCAGCTACCGCCAGACCAAAATTTCAGCCAATAAAAGGGAACTTCTGGCATCCCTTGCCCCGCTGATGCGTTAACTAAACTTAACTTTGGCCGAGGTTAACTTCTGGGAGATGCCGCAAGGTAATGGAAACTGACAGAAGTTGCGTTCTGGTGATCGTCCGGGGAACTTCAAATCCTAAGCAACATTTCTTTGGGTGTGAGGGGAAGTTTCTACAACCTCTGCCGGTTTTCATTTCTCCTAACTGGAGTGGTATCATTAACTACAGAGACTTTGGCAAATTAGTCTTAGCTGTCGAATTTCTGGGAAGTACTAACTGATGAATGGAGCAGGCTTATGTATATATACTCAGACTGTTTCGTTCTTAACAGTAGTTGCAATAACTACAGTACAGAGTTGCGGCAAGAAGAAAAATAGGACGATGCTTTCATTTTAAAGATATTTATGACGATATCAAGCTGAATTTGATTAAAGCGTGATGTATTTTGTCTCTATTAAATCCACACCCTCGACCTTAAAGGAAAGGTAATAAAAACCTGCATGGATCGGTCAGTAGCCCTGAATGTCGGAAGCGTTGCTGAGACGAAACACCCATCCACGGCTGACTTGAACACCTGTAGATATATGCCGCCGCCCGCACACGGATTCTCTCAATAAATTCCATGCCAACACTAAAGCCTGTATAACACACCTGTTGAAGTGTGGCATTCACCACCATACAGCCTCCACTGTACATAGAGTGCCCGTCCTCAGCCGCTGCTTGTGGGACACAGAGAAGCAACCAATGTTCCTCTGATGGCACTGCATATTTGCCTAAGAAATTAATGAGAAAAAAGTGGCTAAAGTTAAAACGCTTCACGTGGTGCCTGTATTTTTTTTATGGTAACATTTAAGGCACACATAGCTTAAAAAAATTGTAACTATGGAAAATAACGGATGACTGAAAGGTTCTTCCACTTAAAAGAAAACTTTGTTAGCCATAACAAGTGCAGTTTTATCATATTGTTACAACATAGTAGACAACTTTTTTCGTTGAAAGTGTTCTTTTATTATTTGAAGTAAGTTGCATAGCTTTGAATACATTAAGCATGGAATGTGAATGTTCAGCCATATACATATGCTACGCAAAGCTAATAAGACTGAATCAGAGAATTTGAATTATCTCAGTTAGCCGAAAAATTAAGGAATGTTCATCCATCGAACTTTCAGTCGATTCAAGAATACTAGGCGAATTCACGGTCGTGCAAGAACTGGACCTCCCAGGTCATTCAGGACTTTCAAGCTCAAGAAAGTTATCATGAGCAGAAATTCAGGAAATTTACTCGTTCTGCACCCCAAGGAAAAAACGACTGCAAAGTTGAACATTTCAACAGAGTCTATACTTTTTACTGGCTGCTAACTGAGGGAGCTGTCGCATTGTATAACGTTCAATGTCGTCCAGTCAACCCCTGAAATGGCAAAAAAAAAAACTCCATAAATGTGTGCACCAGACCTCACACGACGTAACCTACAGTATAAAAGTGGCGCTGCACAGAGGTACCGGATTCGGGAACAAAGACAAATTTGGTGACCAGAGGTAGCAGAAAGGGGTGACTGCTCTATGTTCCGACGCCCCTATGTTCCGACACCCCTATGTTCCGACACCCCTATGTTAGGTTAGGTTAGGTGTCGGAACATAGAGGTGTCGGAACATAGTGGTGTCGGAATATAGGGGTGTCCTTACCTAGGGGTGTCGGAATATAGGGGTGTCCTTACCTAGGGGTGTCGGAATATAGAGCTGTAATCCAGAAATGTACTTGCAAGACCTCATGGAATTTTAGAGCATCTACACTTACAGCCATTTTGTTACTGCCATCATGGAGCACCCACACTTATTTTGCAAGTAGGAATTTTTATTTTTTAATAAGATTATAAACTGCTTGCCTGCAGAATGGGACAAGTGCCGTCACACACCATTGCTGCAAAGAAAGGTGAACGGAATGGAATCTATGATTATTATGGCAGGGCGCATTAACTCAAAAGTTGCCGAGTCACTCAACTTTTCACGTTGGCCCTCTCGTTGCCCTGACTACAACTTACAGAATTGAATGTCAAACGAAAACCATGCTTCACTGCGATACTAAACTAACACAGAAGCAGAATGTATACTCAGAGCTTGACCATTGCTGCCTGTCATATCGAAAAAAAAAAAACAGAAAGAAACGACTCATATTTCAGATATTCGTGTTAGCGGTTCAGCCCCGTGCAAGCAGAAGCCTGAGCTTGTTCGCGGCAGTACAATCTGATTTGGGATTGTGTGCAGGCGCAACCATTGCCTTGTGTGCTCCCACCATTACAGTTGGACCGCCACACTTGACAATTCCTTGGCTTAGTTTTCAGCAAAGTTTTAATTTCAAGAAAGATTTGTCGATAGCGTAATTTATTGTTTGAACAATCCACATCATTGTGCAAAGAAAGGGCCGGAGCTGCACGAGCATGAGCTGCACATTGGTTTTTCGCCCGAAATTATTATTTAGAGTGCTCTTTAAGTATTTATTGTCAGATTATATACCGAACATTTGTATAATTTTATATTATTAGCATTAATGCAGAAATATGTTGATCTGTCGCTCCGATCAAGTAATGTCAGGATGCCAGAGCGGGTGAGCCAAAACTTGGCTGAACGTAAACAGCACAATTGTGGTACTACTGTATAGCCACACTCCGTTGACAGATGTAATGCGCTCATGTGCACTGTTTAGTGTTTAAGTTCTACGAGTGCGCCTCGAGCAATACATGCTACGCTATTAGCCCTAATTTTCACTGAAAAGAAGCTTCACAGTCGGCTGTAGCGGTTTTTAAGGCTCACGCTAAGGAAAAAATGTAAGTATATGTTTCACGGTGTAGAAATTCCAAGATTTCGACAAGTTTGGAAGAAAATTCCCAAGATTTCGACAAGTTTGGAAGAAAATTCGCAAGATCCCAAGCTCAACGTCGAAATCTCAAGATCTCGGGAAAAATCCTAAGCAGTGGGAGCCCTGCTCACTGATGCTTGCAGTGGCTGGGAAACATGAAACATGCCTATCAGGTGTGTGTCACGTAACTCATTAGCTCCTCCCACTATTCCTATGGCGGGAACGCAATACAACTGCACTCGCGGTTTTGCGTGGGTACAGTTTATTGTGGGGAAAATGTATACTTTTTTTGCAGCCACTGTACTTCATGAAAACGAGCAATCCAGGTTGCATAGCTGACATCGAATATGCATCACTTTCAGATAACTGAATACGGAGAGATTATACATATCTAATGTAAGACTCGATGTAATGAAGTGTGCTGTTTAGGAGCTAAAGATTGTCCAGAGTGGGTCACTTTTAAGCTTGTGTTGGATCATTTGAATGCGCGCGCGATAAACATATTTAGTTTCAGTTATACGATATTGATAGATAATTGTTTTATGCGCGTTCTTATTTATTTGCTATAAAATTTTCTTCATTCACCCGCTCAGCAATTATTTTGGTCTCGCAGATTTTTTTCAATAATTGGTGGTACCGCTCTTGTAAGCATTGGCGGGTAAGGATATTCGTGCTTTCTTCAATTACTATTTAGTGGTCAGAAGTGCTTATCCTCTTCCAATAACGCTTTTCCTCTTAGTGTACGCTCAATAGCCTCTGGTCACTGATAACTTAAATAAAAAAATGTTTTTCCTTGCTGTTGGCCTCCGCCAACAACGGAAATTGAAGGATTAAATTTTGCTTATCACAGTTTAAAATCTTTTTATTCCAGAAAGTGATTCAGTTCTCATTTTATGGTTTTTATTTTTTGTGACTTACTCTACACGTCAATGTTTAATTCCTCACAATGAAATAAAATTTTCTATTTAATGAAGCATTACATTAGCTGGCAGGAAAATATGACATGCATGCATTAACCGCTCCAAGGCAATTAAATGAGAAGCACTAACTCTGATAAGCACGTTCGCTTCAAGTTTATTCTGTATAAGCAGAAAAACGGCACTAAAGCAACTATTCCAGTAGATTTCTTAATTAAACACTGAAATTGTATATATACATTATACTTCTCTAAAAAGTGCTAGTGTCAGCAACATGCGCCGTTCTCGTACATTGAAGACGCTTTAATCTCAGGTATTATCTGTCATTAACTCCTCAAAATATAGCTGAGGCTGCTTGGTATTCGATAAAAACACCAACATATTGTTATACAATGAACTCTGATCTCCATAATTGGAACACGCATCAGTGCGTACCCTATACCGCAGCGGCTATTTTAATTGACCTCATTTCTTTATAACAGTTCCCTTCTCTGGTCGCCAGAGTCCGCCACATTATTCCAATGTCTTCAGCAAGAAAAATAGGGCAGAATTTCGGTCATTGGAGAGGCCTAAAAGCAAGTAACTGAGAAATCCCCGCCACTATAGCGCGCCAGGTCATATTGACTAAGTGCGCCGCCATAAAGCAATTTCGGGCGTAATTTGGCGTAACCCGTTGTGGGAAGAGCCTTGTTGCGCTCTGCCTCTTCATGGGGCTTTAATGAGTCGTAAAAGCTCTCACACGCTCCTCTCAACACGGCAAATTACCAATAAATTTAGGGAAATTCTTCACAGTTAGGAGGCCCCGCTCAGATAAACTCGGTCTGCAGCAACTAACGTCCCTGCAAGCGCCAAGAGCTAAAGTACTTGTGGAGATTTTCTGAAAGCTGAGGATTTTCTTCTTTTTGGTTGTACTTCCGCGTGGTGTAATATAGAACGTTCTGGGGCATTCTCTCTTACTTGTGGAGCCTGTGAAATTTATATAGAGGAAAAACAATGTTCATCAATGATATTTCGGTATAGTATCATGTATACATATGAAATGTGAAAATATGGTCCAAGTCAGATAGCATATCTTCTACCTGTGACTTGCGAAGAGTAGCAGTTTAATTTTAACTTAACCACTGTTCCTCCCTCCCTAGACTGCATGAAGGGTTATTTCATTTTTTTTTCAAATAAATACTGAAAGCGTAACAGTCGTACTAAATAAGAAACGTAGGAAAGAACAAGCAGAATATTAGCGCAGACTGGAGTGCCCAGCAGCCGAAAATCACGGCAGAGCATTTGCGTTCACACTCATTCTGTTTCAAACCAGTTGTTCTGATTCTGCTGTGAAGAATGGATTGTAGGTGCTAACTTACTGTTCTATCTATTTCTCAAAAAGGCAAAGAAGGTGAGTTTGTGTTAGGCAATGCGAAAAATCCTCGCCATCAGAATAAGAATTAGCTCGGGGTTTTTTTTTTTTTTTGCTCTAAAACGGGGAAGAAACGGCCGTGGCAAAAATGTATTCATTGGTGTGAGTTTGAAGCAGATTTGTATTTACGGTAAATCTAGTACAGGCGTGAAAATCTTTGGAGTAAACATACAAATGGAATACGTAAGTTCTGATAGTTTGATACAAGCCATCGAGTAAGTCTTACTCAGATATTGTTCAGGTATGCAAGAATCTCAGTTGCCTTTCAAGCGTCGTGTGACATGATTGTGTCACTAGTCAGCTCCAGCCTCGGAGGAAATGCATATACTGGAGCACGCGCCTGCAAGCATAGGAGTGTAATGCTCGTACTTTCTGGCTGGTGACGTCAGCGGATGAGGGAGACGATATCAACCTTATGATGTTCTACTGACTTTAACTGTCTGCGCAAACTAATTTTTAAATTTTCACTTCTTGAATGGACTCAACAGCTCAATTGGGCTTCAATAAGAGGCTGGTATGGTCCAGGCCATTTAATTACACAGGAGAGCTGGCTGTCAGCTAGTCACTCAAGAAGCTTAGCTGCTGAAGTTAGGGTATTGGTGGTGGGAGGCTACAGCCATTCTTCAGGGCAGCAGCCTCCACCACAGGGGGCAGAAATTCACTCCAGTTATACTTCCTCCAAGGCTCCAGCTCCCCCGAACTGCACAAACGAACGCGGTTTTCGCTGCCTTGGGGCTGTTGAGGTATTCAGAAACCAAGCGCGTGACACACTTCCCCACATAACGTAATTCAGCGCAATGAGAGCCATACTCTCGTCTCTCAGGCTGAGATTCATAAGTCCTGGTTCTAGACCCTCGCAGAATCTCGCTGAATCGTGAAACTTTTATTATTATCTCCGTGTGCAAATTTAACCTTCAAGTCTAAAGTCCTACTAGATTGGGCTCTACCTTCAGCATTGAAAAATATTAGTTGAAGAAAGACGACTCAATAGCATATGGGGAAAAAATGAGAACGACATCAGGATAAACCGACATCTTTGTAGCGGAAAGAAAACTGTTGATGCACAACAGGCCTGATCATAATGAATAAACAGCAGCGAGAAGCTGTGAAACAATTAGAATGGCCACTGTTTATCTCAAAAATAAAAGATAATAAATTCATAGTTTTAGGAGAGCTATAATTCTATCTTATTCTAGCAGTGGTTGGTTCTTGTATTTAAGGCTCTAATTTCTTTTTATCTTCTCCCCGTATATCGTGATTCATGATACATAACACAAACACGCTTATATAAAGTTGCGCAGGAAATTATCGATGTCCATATGTTATTTTTTAACATATCTACTAAATAATAGAGGCCGATGCGTATTTATCTGTTTAATTATCGGTCCGTTTTCTGGCACCTATGAAGAAAACCGTTGACGATTAGGCAGGTCGGGAACTGTGGCTATCCTGTTTTACCGCTGTTAGAAAAACGATACGTGAAAAATAAACCAGGTAGCAGATGATGACAGCACTATGGCAACTTAACAGTTCCATGAACTGCTTGCACCGCTAACGCTGACGTCCTAGCTATGAGCGCATATACCTACAGGTTTTTTCAGTACTCGTATCTATCCTGATACGTAGTCTTAGTCTTCTAACACAGCGGTGACGCTTATATCAACTGAAGAAACGGTAAAATACTATTCAATGTACGGTAGACTGATGTTGAACACGAAGACTTCAATTCGACCTTCATGTTTCCGAAGAGGAGATATTACTTTTGTGAAAGAACTCTGTGCTTGCTTGAAAAATTCGACTAAAATGATATCGTGATGAGCCTATCATATCCAGCCAATATAATATACGTGTGTTGCTTCCTCTGGAGATGAAACTAAATACTTTTTTTAGCGTCTCACTGAACGCCAGAGAGAATGCCATAGAAGTATCATCAGAAATTATTTGCCTTAGTTTTTGATGGCCTGGTACACTGATCGTATCATAATTCTGCTGTTCCACCAGAACATCCCTTACTAAGTTCCCGCATGTGCAACCGTTGCAGATCAGGGGGAAACACTTCGTATTACGACCAGACACGTAGATGCCCTACTATTTTCTTGCCATTGAATTTATTCATCAGACGACTCGCTGGTGGTCATAGTTCTTTGGTCCGATGAAGCTAAATTAGGGAGCTTTTGGTCACAGAGATGTTTCATTTGTGAGGAGAAGAAATGACGAAGCTTTCAAGCAGAAAAAAATACGGTTCCAACTGCGAAAATGCTAGAAGGAATCGTATGTGTTGACTGATAGTAGTTCTTATAATTAAACACGATCATTGTGAGGGTTGAAGGCATAATGAAACAAAACCAACCAAAGTCTAAAACAGTCTGCCGAAATTTAAGATTTTGTATCCGATACGGTCTTTCAAAATATTAATGATCACAAAATTTGCTAGGAAACTCTTGACAGACAATGAAGTTAATGTTTCACCTTGGTCAAGTCAGAGCTCATATCTCAATGCGATCGAAAGTTTGTCGAGGTTATTACGAAAAATGCCAATGCGGGAAACCACATAATCTTGTAGAACTGAAGGATATAGTGAAATATACGTAGTGCAAGATATGTGTTGATGCCACTACGAACCTTGTGGAGACCCTGCAAAAAAAAAAAAAAACAACTGGAGTCATTCATTTGCAATAAGGTCTTTGAAACAGTTTATTGAAATAGACACGAATAAATATGAACAAGGTTCATTTGCTTTTTTTCTTCATTGTTTTCTTAAAATACAATTCGTTCAAAATTTTTTCTTCTAAGTTCATTTGACAATCTCCTCAAGTTTTTTGTAAGAGCATTAGTATGAAACTTAGCCAATTGAAGGACTTATTCAAATATCTTCTAGAATAATAGAGACTATGAATAATTTCGGATGTAACCATGTTTATACATAAATGATTTTTCTCAATAGCGCCTTCGACAAATTTCTTATCTCATGTATTTTAAGCTAGGAATACTGTTGAAAACTTGCTTCTACGAAATCAAAAATTCGGGCGCAAATAGTCAAAGAAGCATAAAAAAGTATAAGTACATTTTGTGTGTCCAGACAATCACATGAAATTTCGTGTGTCATTTCTCATCCCGTTAATTTATCAAAGGACACTTCTTACGAAGGACATTATTTCTACAGTAAAAGAGGCTATGAATAATTTCGGATAGATTTTTTCATATGTCTAGTGTGTTCCATAAGCATTGTATTACATTTTAGGTAAACACGTTCTCATTTTTATATTTGACAATGATAATAATCTGTGCAAAAAATATCTGATTGTGAAACTTTTTGAGAACAAAATAAAGGTGTAGGTTGCCCTTAAGACATCACTGTCTTCGTGTGATCCTTTGTAATTGGCAAAGTATGAGGATACTTAGCAAGTAACTTTTCTTAACAGCAATTCGCGATAAGAAATTCTAAATTGTTTCGTTCATTTATAACCAACACAAATGAGAACCTAGACAGTTTCTGCCGTGATGTTAACTTTTATACATTGATCAATAAATGGCGATACGCTATAAAGTATACAGATCTTTGATTGGATTAGGGCCCTATAACTCGAGTTCGTTCCAGATGGAGGGTATGCGATTTTTTAAAAATTGTGAGTACTGTAACTTACAAAGTGGCTTGGAGGCTCTACTAGCCATTAAGCGCTCCAACATGGTTTAACAGTATTAATTATATGTACGCACCATCTCTGTTTTATTATTATTAAAACTACACTAGACTGGCGACTTGAGAATAGAACGAACTCCTAAAGGTCATCAAGCCCCACGCAACCAGTCCAGCAAGAGAAGAAAGAAATACCGTAGATCTTGGATTCGTCATATGTTTCAATTTTCTATCAACATTTGATTAACTTCATACGTGCGGAATTTAATACGATATTTTATGTCATTTATAAATGTAAGGCATCAGTGATCCCAAATTCTGAATTTTCAGTTTAACCCTGTGAATAAAATAATATTCTAAATTTAACCATACCATTGTAATATTGAGTGTCTTGAACTTAATAATTTAGTGCGAACTTTAATTAAACGTCAGTGTAATGAATTTAGCACACAAGATAGTCCAGGGTTTTGACACTGCTTTGTTTGAATAGGAGCTGCTCGGTAAGTAACTTTTTTATCTTCGTTCAAGAACATATCCGCCCTAGTTGCAAGCTCCTACAAACAACTGCATTTTGTACGTACTTCCAGTGCACATAGCGTAGGAAATACCTTAAGTGAAGACAAATCTTACCTCTAGATTCAATTTCATTCCTAATGTACGCGAAGGAGCTGTTAACGTAGATTGCCTCTTAAAAGGAACGACGTTATAAGGTCATCACTAGCTCGACGACCAATGACTTGACATCCAATGAAGCATCGGCACCCCTCGATCATTTATGTAGTTGCTGATGAAAGAGTCCTAATTGCTCTCAGAGGGAACGAAGGGCTCGTGAAATCTCATATCTAGTCTTCACTTTTCTCTAGAAGTAGTCTTGGACGAGTCTAATAATCCAGTCTAATTATGAGCCGGTGCTTTTTTTTGCTCACGAAGAGGTGGTACGCAAGTTCATCGCCCAGTGTCATAAATCAATCATATTTGACTTTTAAATGTGCCGCAGATTTGAAAATTACGTGACACAGGAGCTGAGAATATCATAATAAGAATGAGATTGAGCTCAATTTGTAAATCTTACTTTGATGGTTGATGAGAAAGTGAATTATTCACTTATATAACAGAGGAGGCTTCTAGAGGCAAGATGATTGCAGGTTGTGAGAATGCGGCTGCGAAGAAACACCAAATTGGTCTCTTCACCATTATGGCAGCGTCAGTTTTAAGATTGGATAATAAACATGCTGGTTGAAGGTAATATTCTTAAAGCACTGAAATGGAATAATTGTATAGAAACAGGCGGCTGATCAACAATGAAATCGGGGAGGGAGGTTGGAGCACCATGACGAGCACTCTGCCTAAAATGGAACACTCGAGTACCGTTTTAGCTGCGGCGTCACGTCTGCGGTGAAACCTTGCCAATCTGCAGTTTAGAATCTTCCACCGGATTGTTACCTACTTTGTTCTTGAAACCTCCCATAGCGATTTTGATGGCTCCTTATTCAAAACCCTTCTTTGTTCATTTGAAAACTCGGTTGCATAGCAGAAACAGAATGATGTTTACATTGCCTCCAATTGCTAAAAAGGCATTATCTTCTTTATTATTATTAAATCGCACCAAACTGACGACGTAGGAACGGAGAAACTCCATGAGGTTGACAAACCCCCACGCAACCAGCCAAGCGGGTGAAGAAAACAAAAGAATTAAAAAAAAAAAAGATCCGAGATAACAGAATAGCTCTGTGGACAGATCGTTTAAAGCTGCCAATACCCGCACCAGCAAAGATAGAGCCATCAAGACCATTCCAAACATCCACACGCGATGGAAAAAACGAACGAGAATACTGGCCCGTACGGCATCATAGCGGTTTCAAAGCAAACTCATGAAGAGCACCAGTACGCCGAGTATACCTCACCCGAACAAATGGATCCAGAAGAAACTCAGACACTACATGACTGGGGTAGATATAGATTTTATACAAAAAACAGACCCCACCAATTCTGCGACGATGCGCCAGATCACAAGGCACAACACCACCCAGCATGAACGCACATCGACGAACCACTTTGTCAAGCGAACACAGGTGGCAATCAGCAGCAGAACCCTAGACTACAGAGCAGTACTCCAGAAGAGGGAGGACGAAGCAATTAAAACAGCGACGTGTCAATTCTACCGAGCCAACACCCTCCAAGCACGCCTCATAAGACCAATTTTCCGCGATGCACGTGAGGCAACCGAACGAATGTGGGGCTCAAACATCAACTTTGGATCAAAATTTACACCCAAGATTACCAAGTCATCAACCACTGGAAGTGATACACCATCCAACATGAGTGCAGGAAAAGGAGGTCACACTGTACGCGACCTGGACACTAGCATAGTCTTAGTCTTGCCCGCATTTAGCCTCATTCCCCACCTAGAACACAAGGAATCAATCATTTCCAAATCATGCTGAATATATTCTGAAACCTCTAATCTATCACTAGGCTTATTGCAAACAGCCAGCAAAGTAATATCATCAGCGTAACCAACAAGTAAATTATTAACATGATGAAACAGATTCACCGTAAATACTATGAACAACAAAGGGCCCAGAAGACTACCCTGTGGGACACCAGAAACCAGATCCAAAAACTCACTCCCCTTCCCATCAACAACTACACATTGACGTCTGTCAGATAAAAATTGACTAATTACCGCGAGAACTGAACCACCAATACCCATTAATCTCAGCTTATGGAGCAGCCCAATGTGATTCAGGCGATCAAAAGCAGAAATGAGAAATGTTAAGCAGAGCATCACAGGTTGCCAAGCCCTTACGAAAACCATACTGTGTTGGAGGAAGGATACACTGCTTTTCAAGAAAACAACCCAATCTCGACGCAATCAACCTCTCATAAACTTTCGACAAAGCAGGTGTGATCGAGATTGGTCTATAATTCAGAGGTACGGGGTGAAACCGAGCCCTTCAGAACAGGCGTCACATGGGCAACCCGCCAGCACCCCGGAAAAGAGCCCAGCCGCAACATTCGACGGAATACGGAAGCAAGCGGGGCTGCGAGCACACCAGCCCCCCTCCGAAGAAAGAAAGGAAACATACCAGATGGATCAGTGCCCCCATAGGGGTCCAGGTCAAAAAGTAGGCGGTGCACTTCAGAGGATCTAAAAGCAAAACTTGAGAACCTCGGCTCGGGATCACATGCTAAAGAAATGCGCACCCGGTCCCGGCTCTGCTTCCCATCAAAGTAGCGCAACAGAAGGTCCGCCTTGGCACCGGGGTCCGCAGCAAGATCACCACCAGCACAAATTAAAGGAGGCACGGAAGAGCTCACACCAAGCACAGCGCTCTTCAAGGTGAACCACCACTTATGTGCGCTAGCAGACGAGGCCTACAACTATCTGGACCTCAAATTGTGCTCCCTCTCAGCTTCCTCATAAGTAGCACCAGCCCGACGCCGCTGTTCTCTGAAAAGCTGAAAGTCGACAGAAGACCGGGCCAACGGGCATATGCCTCCCATTTTAACTGGTGCGCCCTCCTACAGGCATCATCAAACCAGAGCTCATCGCCTGTCCTAACCGTTATGAAGCGGGAAGGGACATAAGCGCGCACCATGTCAGAAAGAAGCCGATCCAAAGTAGACCCAGAAATATGAGACTGGCATCTACCCTCTCCCGTCTACAAAACATAATGTCATTTCCGTTGTAAGGCATGTATCGAAAGATTTAACCATGTGTCTTTTTCATTTTGCCAAGCAGCCTTTAAATGCTCTGACAGAGTAAAAAAAATATTTTCACTAGACTTAGTAAGCGGCATCGGTTTCCCACTTCAATCCCTATCCGGTTTGGGATTATTTACTAAGAAATTCGGTTTTTAGGTCAACTGGTGTTTGACAAGCAACATTTCAATCAGATTTGTATAACTACTATTTTGAAATGCCTAAAGATAGGATTGCTGTCGTAAACTTATTTTGGGACATCGTCACCAATTGTAGATTTGCCACTGCAGCCCCAACCAAATATAAATTCATTCAATATTTAGCTAGCGACGATGTCAAAATAGATTACAAATCAGATTACGATTTAAAGTTGGACACCTTAAACGCCGTATAGTTTTCTACAAATAACAAGCTCTCCTCAGAAACTACACGAGCAATATTAATGTTTTGTTGTAGCTGCTCAGCCATAAACTTAGTGTTATTCACTTCAACTGGGGTTTTCCACTATTAGAATCCCCTAACGCGTGAAGTATGTATTAGGTTGGAAACCAAGTTCTTATCTTTTTTTAACATTTTAGAAAAGTTAAAGCGGCAAGAGCGTAATTCTTTGAATTTTGGCTGAACTTTAAAGAGTAAAGCAGTGTAATTCTGTCAGAGTCCATGAGTGCATGAGATTGCGGACACCCGCGGAGCTGGTAGGTTGACTTTTTCAAGAGCTGTGTATCATCAACTTCACATAAAGTTTTTCTGCACGTAGCATCTAAACATCTTCACAACTCCTACGTGACAAGTCGGCCATAGAGACGCCTTCCATGCCAATTAATACTTGAAGAATCACAGTGGTTGTGTTAGGATTCTTACTAACGCAAAAGTCACCTTGGATGAAGTAACTAATTGTAGAAACCTTACAATTATCGCGTGCAAGTCCTCGGAATTTCTGCAGTGAAAGAAAAGTAAAAAGACTGCTTCAGAAATAGTGCTCGGAACCGTTGAAAGTAAAGCGCGAGAAAATGCCTGATAAATTTACACCAGGACGGGATTTTTGAATTTGTGTCTGAAAGTATCAAAATTGTCAGTGAGGTGTTGATGCCAGGGTTATCAATCAAGAATGCTTAGGACTTCGTACCCGCCTATGGGTCGAATGCCGTGTATGCGAGAACACCTGAAGAAACACTTGCTTCTCTTCGTGCTAAGAGTGAACAACCTTCTCGCTTATAGGACTAAGACACCTACCATTTTTTATTGTGGGAATTTCCAATGGTAAACCCATAGTACGATAGCGGTGAGCATGACAGTCGAAAAAGCTACAAATGTGCAGCTTTGGCAATTCGGGCCTCTTTTTGCAAATAAACTGGTTCATTAATAATTGATGCCTTGCTGGAGGTCACGTTGAGCTTCCAAAATGTTATTTCTGCTTTTTTTTATCTTGAATTAAAAATCTGCCATGTTTCATCTGATGCACTAAGTAGTTTTTGTCAGTTAGATATAATTTTATTGGGATTTTACTCACCAGGGCCAATTAATTATTTTGTGCACAAATTGTTCGTTGTAGTCTCATGAAAGAAAAGTGATCAGCAGGTTCATATCCGGTCGGCATTTTGATTTGCTGCTCGGGTCTGCGTTCTGCTGTGGCGGTCATAATTGAACAGGAACCAGTAGAGGATTAGTGCCTGTTTCGTACTCTGGTTGGAGCCTAATACTGAATGCGGACAGGACAAGATCCAACTTCGTCAGTCGCTCTTCGACGCTATTATCTCAGCATCCGCTTCTAATAATTGGCACACGGTTTGAGTTCATTTCTCTGGTAATACAGGGTGAATTATTCATGAGAATATTACAGTTGAGGAGCATATTAAGTGTCCAGTGTCTCGAGTTCTTGGTAGGGTCGGGCACCTCTATATTGTATAAGGTCAAAGGTGCACTTAGTGAATTTTAGAGTATGGAAGTGTTGTTTCCTGCTGGGCTTTTGCCGCAGCGAGTTACCTATAATTGAGTTGCTAGACCGACTTCTCGGCTTCGTCGGTCTCATATAAGCTAATGATAAATTGGTGATGAAGTCTCGTAGTCGTAGCGTTGCCTGCCTGTAATGTTTTATTATCCGTTCAACAAAGTCCGTCACTGGTTGCATTGCCTTCCTCAACAAAATATCGAGGAAAACACTTTGCGAGCGACAATGGCGCATTACGCATTAACGACTGCTCTGTGCCTGATATCAGTACTATATAATAA
>LQNS02000140.1:17795532-17809599 GCA_001587735.2 Parhyale hawaiensis
TTCCGTAAACATTACAGAGGGCGCTTCCCTTTCATGAAGAAAATACACGGGCCTGGCCACGGTGGCAGACTTTCAAAGACTCGCTCCAATACAGCGACCATTTCATTTACATTTATATTGCTCATAAGAGCTTACAGTGTCAAAGCTGCTGCTGACCACATCCCTGACGGCCCATCCGAATGCTTTGGGAAATTTTTTCCTGTTGTGGGAGGATGTGCGCGAAACAGTGGCAACTGAATATTGGGAGACACAATGCATGTCTATCCAATATGCTGCACTGAGGTTCCCCCAAATAGTGACCCTATTTATTTTAAAATAAGGCCTATCTTGAGACAAAAAGAATTCCAACCTACTGTAGATGTGCAGTGCTGTATCATCATCGTTTGAACTAAACAGAGCTCGGCATCTCCGATTATGGTTCGATGGCCATCGCACTTTCGATGGAGAATGCTACACTATTGCTCCATCGCCATCGGAACTAACTATCGTTAATTTTCATCGGCGATGACCTACGATGAAATAACCATCGGCGATGGCCATGGTAGGGCGTCACAATCGGTGATGGACCATCATATTAAAGCATTTTAAAAATACAAAGATCTCAAACCACAGACATCGAAGAGAAGCAGCATCTCTTATGACTTCGGCCTGTGTGCGATTTTTTACACCTGAAATACTATTCCTACCTGATAAAAGATGCGATATGCAAAGCCCAGGTTATTAAGGTTAATTAAAGCCTGCTTTACAAAGTTTAATTATTATTTGCCTAGTAGCTAATATGCTCCAAATCTAATGACCTTTCGAAACCTTTGTAGTAATTGAAATTGTTAGATCTGGGGAATGCATTAAAATAAACGGTCATTTTCATAAGAGGTCAATAATTACATTTAGTATTTTTGTTGACACATTTAGGTAAAATAAGACATTCCAAGACGTACTTGATGAATAACGTTTTCACGGCAAATGCCTAGTTTTCGAGATATTTGACTTTGAAGTTCTCTTATTTATGAGAGAAAATAGTATTCGCCATTACGACTAGCACGATATCATTTCACAATGTTTTGTATTTATTAAGGTGATGCAAAAAGTGGGCTAATTTTTTTCAGAAATTTTATTGAGACGCCCCTAATATTTTATTTAACTTGGTATAAAACAATTCATACAAATTTTCAGGTAAAAATTCAAATAGTTATAGGTCGCGCCCACAAGTTATAATTATATTGATTATTTATCATGGCACTCCTGAGGTATAAGAAGATAACACGTTACTTTCTTTTTACGTGGAAATTGCCCAGTAGGCCTATTGTACCACTTTCTTCTTTTCTTTCATCGTTCTAAACAATATGTTGCAATATGTTTAAAATTGCAAGTTCTTATTATTATTACGATTAAGATCAAGCATATGTACTTGTTTATTTCTCTCACTCTTATCTGTATTCACTGTTTTACGTATTCCAGGTTTTCGTTGCAGTTGTAGAAAAATCCTGTCTTCTTCTATTGTGATTAATTCGCTAGAATTGGCATTAGCAATATCTAAAAGTTCATTTAATTTTTCATTCCAGCTAGTTTCTTTACCAATTGAGTTTTTAGACTTTTCCCTTTTGCTCTTTTTCAATCCTTGTCGCACAGTGGAATGCTCATTCAATTTTTCTACTACGTGACATTTTTGTGTTGTAGGTATTGCTGCTCTGAATCAAATTTCCAAAACATTTTTGGCGCTTGAGGTCAGTGCCTCTCTACTTGCTGTCTTCTTTGAATTCCTGTAGTGCTTGAACAAACTCATTGCATCTCTCTTACTGAGAAGCTTTGTTGTGTTTAACTGCCCTATTTCTTAGCCAATTGGCCATATTTCTCTCCAGCTTCGTAGTTTAGATATTGCAATACATAACTGGTTCAAGCCCTCAAGCCCAAGTCAGTGGGGACGAACTAAGCGCAGCAGCACCCACCTCTCACGATCACTGCTAGGTACTAGAATTAAATACTAATCATTGATTAAATGACCCATTCAAATACTTAGCCATGTCGTTTGTGCAATGTTGCCACTCATTTAATAATCTGAAAGAATACTAATTAAAGAAAAGTATTACGGATAATTTAAGTGAGTTTTCACTAGAAACCCAGGTTCCAGCTATTCTCGCAATTTCGAAAATCGAGCGCGACCCCTAAATATTAGTAATTTGAGCTAAAACTTGGTCAGAAGCAGCTTTAGGACGTATTAACTCATGTGAGAGAGTGTCTCGAAGAATTCACGATGTTCAAGATTTCTGCTCCACCCTCTAATATATATATATATATATTTCTTGTAGGATATTTGCAGAACCAGTCCTTGCTTGCTTAACCTTAATGAGTATGAGCAACGTTGTTGCCGAAAAACTATTACAAGGCTTCGTTTTTGATGTCTGGTCGCTGCCGTAATGGTGCGTCTTAAATTCTTTCATCACAAACAATGACAACATTAAATTGAAATACCTTTGAAAGTAAGCATTTGCGATGAAAACGCTAGTATTGAAAAGTCTTAAAATGCCCTAATCCTACCTAAATATGCCAACAAAAACTAACTATTATGTAAAAAGCCGCCATTACCGGTAAAATTATTGCACAACGCAAGAAACAAACACCACCACTGCCAGCAGTACAATACTGCTTATACGCGTTCTAAAAATGTTGAGAAGCTTGTCGTGTTACAAAAACTTTTATAAAAAGCATTTCAAAGTTCCCGACGGAAACGTCATTCGTGAAAAACTTCTTTGAATGCGTTATTCTAAGGTTCATATTTCATTAAAATAAGCTCGGAATAGCACAATTAACTTCAAATTGCCCAATTAGTTGAAGACTTAATTATAATAGGACATGTTCGAACACTCGTACGATCATCGTGTTCCAGTAATGTCGGCCGGTCGTTTTCCAAAAACATATATAAACTAAAAGTCCCTGACGAAAACGTTATTCGTGAAAATCTTATTAGAATGCATGTTCTGCGTTCATATTTCAAAATATAAGCTTGCGATTGCACAATGAGCTCGTGATTGCACAATTAGATAAAGACTTAAGAGGACGTGTTCGAACAGGTGTACGATCATCTCACCTTTGTTGGTCAATAGAAGTAGATGCCAGCATGGCTGTAATGGCGAGTGTGACAGAGAAACAATGGGAACTCTACAGTCAACTAGTACTCCTCGTGGCGTGAGACCATCACCCGCGGTAGGGGATAAATTTAACGTAGTCATTTTTGATGAAGAAGTGTAGGACAGCCCCGACATTAGCTCTTCAATAATAAGATAGGGAAAATATAGAACGCCTTGTCGGGTAAGACGATCTGCAGCGGTGGAGAAACTTCAACGCCGTCATTTTTATAGCTTGCTAGGCCCAGTTTATTGGCAGGGGTCACATCTAGGACAACCCACCAAACTCCCTACGAAAACTTATCAACATTGCCCAACTCCACTCCACCACTTTTTGGGTGGACAGACAAATATATATATATATATATATACTATACTTGAATCATCAACGAAAACATTATCACCTCTCTCAGTTCGTTCGCAGGTGATTAATATCTCTAAAACTAAACATTTGCGGGGAAAACGTTATTCGTGAACATCGTCTTAGATTGCCTTATTTACCCTAAATATGCGAACAAAAATACTAAATATCATTATGGACCTCTTCGGAAAATACACCAAATAAACTTTGTAACCCACTGTTTGTTTTAATGTTACTAAAAACAAAGGTTTCAAACTTGTAAGGCTGTTTTTCTGTAGTTTTAACCTTATTTCATTACTTCATCGGCATCGGAAGTACAACCGATGACGATGCCCATCGTATGCCATCGCCGATATGATGTTCAGCCATTTCATCGGACCAATTCTTCCTCATAACACCATCGCCGATGGAGAAAATGGCCATCGCCGATTGTTTGATACAATTTCCAATGGACCATTGCGATCGCCGATGGATTATCGCGACGTTCTATCGTAAAATCGTAATTCATCCGATAGCGATGGTCTTCTCACCGTCGTGTAATTGGCGATGGCCATCGTGCCAGACTGTGTATTGTTCTTTCTGTTTGAAAACTTTGTCTTTTCTTCTCCCCACAAATGAAACATCTCTGTGACCTAAAGCTCCCTAATTTAGCTTCATCGGACCAAAGAACTATGACCAGCAGCGAGTCTTTTCCATCGTAAAATCGTAGTTTTTTCCAATAGCGATGGTCTTCACATCATCGCCATCGTATAATAGTCGATGGCCATCGTATCAGGCTCTGAAACTATATATTCCGTTAATGTGACCAAAAACCATTGACTCACTACTTTGTTGTAGAAGTTGTAATGCTGTACACAATGGAATGATTTTTTTAAGAAACAGTGGTGAGCTGATTGCACGGTAACCGTAAAGTTCATTGGGCTACCTTAAGTGGCTGCCAGTGGACTCTTTCAAATATTTTTTTTTTTACAGTTCGTAGGACCAGCGAAAAAATATATCTTTATCGCTGTCAATACGGTTTGATAAAACATCTAATTATTATTTGTGAAAGCGATATTACTGATTCCTGGAAATCGGACTTCAGAAGTTAAACTTCACAGCAAGGAGTGCATTAGGTGCATACGAAATACAGAATAATAAACGTAAATGAAGAAGCTAGCCAGTTAACCTGAGAAAGTGGCTGGTACCAAAGTGATTACTGAGTGTGTTTTTTCTCCACCATTGTTATAATTAATAGCTAACTCATGCATTTAATACACTCTTTTAATGAATGGAAATGAAGGATATTGCTATGTGGTTGAGCGGTAAAGTAAAGTGCTTCTACGCTCGCTGTCAAGACACCAAACGATCTATTTCAGAATCACAGAAGGCATTCTCAATACTAAGCAGTGCAGCATCAGCGCTTCTGACATTCATGGTCCGCTAGGGAGCAATGGCCTAACTAGAAATGGGAACGGCCGTTGTGGGAAGGGGGGTTAGATTAGCTAGGTGTCGCGTGATTGCTTCTCGTCTATGACGACATAACTCAGATAGTCTGAGTTAGACTTTAATCGTAAATTCGCCTTGATCTTAGCGGGAGTAATGTGCAGCACGAACCAGTGTATGTGGGTTCTTCGTTAAAGTCTGAGTAATGTCAAAACGACTTTACCTATGCCATAGACCACACCACACATTGACTGGACACTGAAATCGGGCCTCTCGCAATTGGGCGTGGAGGCCGATTTAGGTAAGTGTTAATAAAATCAGTTTTAATAATCACAGAGACGTCAAACAAAGATTAATTTCTTTTACGTAACATAAGGAATGCGTTGCAGAGCAGGGAATCTAAATTTACTATCACATTTCTTCAGTAGGCGACATATATTACACCTTCGTACACCAAGAATAATTGAAAATTCATCAAACTTCCTAGGAATATTGAAATTTTATAGAAAACAAATGGCACATAGATAGTACATGTAGCTAATGTACTTTAACATCACATACAATTGAGTTTTTTTTTCCAACGACGGGTTTGAAGCAATAACCTCAGAAATTGATACATGTAGAGCCCTCGGTAGAGCTCATCGTTTTAGCGCAAAGAAAGGAAAGTTAAGAAATCCCAGTAATACTGAAAAACCTGATTAATACCACAGTAATACTAAAAAACATTTAGTAGCCATAAACTAAAAATGCATACTTAACTGTGACAAGTTAACAGGACAACCATTAGAAAACACTAAAATTATATTTTGGTGCTAAGTAACTGCTGATACAACCCTTTTTTCATCAATGGAACCCTCTACAGTTGCACCATGTCATTTCATATTATAACCTAGGAATACTACGCCACTTTGCGATTGCTTATGTTGCATCACTACATGGTTTGCCTATGTTACATCACTTGATGGTTGCCTAAGTTGAATCACTTTCCTAGTTGCGTAAATTCAATCATTCCATGGCTGCCTTAAGTTGTTCCGTACACTACATCACGTCATGGTTGTTTGCGTTATATCACATCATATTTTTTTTGTACTAACAGGACAACGAGGCCGACACTAACCAAAAATACATACCTCTGTTCAGACACAGACTAAATGAAACGTGATTGGAGAAAGGATATGAGACTATACTAGCAGGGCTGCAAACTATAGCACGCATCAGAATTTGCCTGGAACATACACAAAAACTCTCATTTATGCTTTGGAGGCCTAATCATGCAGTAGTTCTGTCTTGCGTAACCAAGACAACGGAAATGATAGATGAAGGATAGCGTTCTTCACAACGTATTAACAATACTTGCTACCCTTAAGTGTACAACCATTAGCCCATGCAACTACATATTGCTTTGTTCACCAACGTTCCTGGTAACCTTTCTCCAGGAGCCAAAACGAATCTTGCATCCGACCGCGAGTTTGTCTCTCTCTCTGCTAGTAAAAATTTCACCAAGTTTCTTGCTCTTGTAAAACTGTGTTGTTCGTTTAGAAAGGCTGGATCTCTCTGAATTTCCCACACAAGCCTGTGCTGCTGTTTTTAACGAGCATGTACAGTTTTCACTCTCTGAACACTTTTGCAAGCTGAAGCTCTACGGTATGCTTCCAATTTTCTTTCTGGGGGATATGCGCGCGCTTTGTAGGATTTTCTGGGGTTTCACAGAATTCGTGTATATAGGTCGGAAAACATAGAGTGGCTGTTATTGTTAATACGGAGTTCAACCATATATTGTTAAAAATATTAATAGACGAAATGTATAGAAATGTCATCACCGGACACATAGCGTGTATCTCTTTGCTCAACGGACAGAACTATTTATTGATGACTGTCAATTAGGAACAATTTTTAGCTATCCAATCAGAATATACGCCTTAGTGGACTCAACAGATATTACAATAATCGTTTTTTTTTTAGATTTTGCTTCTTTCGTTTTGACTAAAAGTTCTAGTTACTACAAATTCGTCTTTCTGCCATCGCTTCTTCAGAATTAGAATAAGCAAATTAATAAGTACATGATGCACGTACTTAAATTTGCACACAAGCGTATTCTACCAGACACTATAACTTCATATATCTAAGTAGTCAAATATTCTACATCACACTGAAGGAACAGATATTTTTCTTAGTCGATTGACTCTTTTATGCTTGTTTTTATAATTTTACTCTCCAACTGTTACATGCGCTGTAGAGATAAAATGCAGCGGGTCCTTCCATTGGTCACATGTTTAGCCCTTAGACCTCTATATATGCGTCCCTAACACCTCTTGTACTTCACTTTGAAGATCATGAAGAGTCATAGTAAGTACATAGCGAGATAGACCTTCCTGAGATAAAAGCTCACTTTAAAAATGTACGTACTTCTTCGTCTTGCGTTCGAGCCCCCTTATGTCTAAATTCACAAGAATCATCCTATATTTTCAGAGACTTTACAATATTATTCCCTACCGAAGTTCTCACATTACGTTCAAAGTCGGGAAGACATTGTCAAAAACCTTTTAAAAAACAAAGTTCTAACACGGCAGCGTCTACATCGTATTGCAGCAGGATTTTTTTTTGAAGAAGAAATGAAATAACAACTAGAGCATACTGAGAGCTCATACCTCCACCAAGCAAAAGCAACGATGATGAAAATTTCCTAATGGTTCTGCAACTATGATTTCCTATTTATCAGCGCCAAAGTCCGGTAATTTACGTCTTCTCACAGTATGAAGAGGTTCCGTAATTTTCTTGAAGATCCCTCTATAACTTCATAAGTTATGTTCTGACAAACATTTTGACAAACATTAGGCAAACACACGAACAGATCATTGCTAAATTTTGATCATTTACTTTTTTTTATCATTTTTAACAATTCCTACAAATTTCACGAAGATCCGTGTAGAACTTTTTGAGTTAGATTGCTAAAGAAACATAAAATCAAACGTAGAGACCAACAAACAGACAAGCAGTCATCACAAAATGTGGTCATTTAACCTTCGTAATATGCCGAACAACTCATGTAAGTTTCATAAAAATACGTACATAACGTTTTGAGTTATGGCACTAAGAAAAAGACGCAAACAAACAGTTGACCGGATATTCACCTAAATTTAATCACCTGTTCCTCTTAAAATATCTAACAATCCCTTTAAATTTTGTAAGGATCGCTCGTATTTTTTTGAGCTATCTAGGTGACAGACCAAGAGACTGACAGGCAAACAAACTCAACAAAAGTATAACCTCTTCGGCGGAGGTAATTATCGTCGATTTTTATAAATAGCCATTAATAGCAACTTTTGCCAGGTGCCAAGGACTACCCTCTAAGGTTTAAAGTAGTCCCTGCCAAGTCTGTAAATTAGTAGTTTTGATATGTGTGAAAATTTATATAGGTTTTGGGAGATTCTCAGGAGATGATCTCTTCAGCCTTATTTTCATATAATTTTATTAAATCTTAGCAACGTAATAGCCATTTTGTTAAATTTTTAGGTCAAGGAGTATTTTACTTCCATTCGTATTCGTTTCTTATGAGCTAGCCCGTTTTTCACTGATACTGTACTAAAGAAACTCGCATACTAAGTCTCAGTCATTAGCTAGATGATGCTATAGTTGAATAACGACTCTAATAATATTTATGGTGATACTGACAATCCCTCACTGCCAGCCCCATGAAATGTTCCAGTGTGTTCCTCCGTAAAATTTCCACCAGACCCTATTCCGAGTGGCAGCTCAGGCATGGCTGAACTACGTAACGTTATGTAATCCAGCCATGAGCCCTGGTGCCAGCCTTCTAACAGTTCTTACCTCCATGGAGCATTCCATTAACGATTTAAGCAACGATGAGCTCTCGCAGTACAATTTTTTTTGGCTATGAGCTGATCAGAGCGGCTCCCTGTGGCGCCTTTTGATGGATGAGACTCGAAATCGTCCACTCCATCATGGAAAGGATTTCATTCGGGTTGCTCTGATCTCGCCTTAATTGAAAGGATGAGCTGCAAAACTGGATATAAACTCCCTTTAGCAATTAATTGGAGGACAGAGGGGAAACAAATATCACTGCTAGGACATTTTAAAATTATGCCGAATACGGAACAGTATCGATGATTCGCAGTGCTGCAGAAGTATACAGCTGGAGTGAATAAAGCAAATAAAACAGGCATTCAGGAGAATGTGGTCAGGGGTAATTTTGTACGGGTCTGTATACCGACGGGTAGGACGAGGCAGGGACCAGAACAACAAACAGTTTTATCTAACAGTACGCATAATGTACTTAAAATCGGTTAGTATACCCTATTTATACACATTTTAATGCTAAAAAAGCCAAACTGAATCTAAGAAAAGCAGACTTGCTTCATTTTTAGTTGAGCTTACAACAGGTGACTTTGGTTGCCAATATTTAATGATTAATCGTTAGCTTGATTCAATTTTTATTCATCCCCATCGTCAGTGACTTACTTCCAAGTCAAAAGGAGTTTGATGTAACTAGCAATAATGATTTCGTTACCCTTTACCGGTCAAGTGACTATATATGATTACTTGAATAATGCTATTCCTACGAGAGCGATTTTCAGTCGCCTAATAGGTTAGTTTTGCATTATGTAACACTTCTAGAATAGCTTAAGACATTTTTTATGGCCATTACATAGTCGGAAGTTTATGAGAACACGAGGAACGAAACTCAGGTAACAAAATATCAAAAGCTCTGGAGAAGCTTCCACTTGGAACAGTTTTTTGAGCTACATACATAAGTAGCATCAATTTTTTCCGCTTTGATAGAATGCTGCTGCGGAGAGCACAAAAAGTAACATAAAATAGTTGACCTAGTGTAACCAGGGAGCTAGCATGTTGTCCGTGTCAGCCATCATATTTTCCATCTCAGTGATTGCCTTGAAATTAACTAAATAAAACAACATGTATCGCCAATCTATCCAATATTTACCTACAACTAGCCGAATTTCGTTGTCAGACTAACTGCTTTGAATCAATGCTTGTTGATTTTGATTACAAACAGTCTGATACAACTGCGCTCTTAAATGACATGTTTCATCCGACTAAGCTCTGTACATCATATTACAACGTGTTTCTGCGTGATTTGTTTACTGCAACTTCCAAGCCCTGCCCCAACAATATACAGCGGATATCCAGCTCGTTGCACCATTGAAGAATAGCAGCATATGACACTGTGGAGGAAGCAACCGAGCACGATAGAAGGCCCTGCTATAGTCAATACATTGCTATACACGCTGTCATGAGAATACTCCATTTATCCGCTAGAGAGACCGGCAGACGGGTAACGTGTAAGGCGCTTGGGCCGTGGTGGAGATAGATGGTTGAGGAAGATCTACTAACATGGACTTGCAGGCCATTGTACACTGCCTGAATTTCAGTTCAAAGGCCGGGACACGCGCAGAGATCTTGCCTTGACAAGAACCAAATAAGTTGAGGTGAGCGAGACAGGCCGACGCAGGCAAGGGAGCCGAGCGAAATTTGGCGCAAGCTCATAGTTGCTTAGGAGCGGATCAGCTCACAGCTTCGTAGGAATATTACGGGACTGGTGCACAAGGCAGCGCGCAAAGCTCATGAATCTCAGAGACATTCCAACTTGAATTATGCTTCCTGAAGAGAGAGCTAGTTGTCGGAATTAAGTTTATTTAGTGGGAGACGAGCAATTGAAGCTAGGAGCAAGAGAACGCGGCAGATCCTTGCGACTTCCTTTACATATTACCTTCCTTATCAACGTAAGTAAGGCTAGCAGTTGAGTTAGCAGTAAGCCAATTGTGAATGAAGGTAATAGGAAGGCAGTCTATAGGAAAACAAGCAAATAGATGGTCAACAATACCTATGAGTGCCAAAATTGCAAATGCTAGGAAAGAGATATGGCATCCTCTGGATCACGTACAAACTCTAATCTCGTACATTCGTGTGAAGAGTTTGTATAATAATTGATGAGCATGTGCCGAGTGTGGCAGTTAATCTGTTGTTACTGATGACGTCACATGTGTATATCTGTAAATATTGGCAAATAAAACAGTTAAGTCATCCAGCTGAAATTGATATGATTTTCTCAAAGAACATATACTCTGTAGCTTCTTTATTGCCCAGCAGCCATCTCTACTAGTTGCGAATATTACACGCTGTAGGCATTGTATTCTATTTGGATGCAAGCTATTTTGATTTTTAAGCAAGGCTCATTAAGTACACTGCATCCTGCCCTGCATTGCTACAGTTTAGTTTAACACTGGCTTCAGGAAACGACAACAGTCTTTTGTCTATATTAGTGAAGCAAATGTTGGCAGTAATTGAATGAATACTTTGACAAATTCGCTAATCTAGTAACTTCACTATTCAAACTATAAGTGCTGAAAATGTGTGTCACGTCATATGTACATAATATTATAATTAAATCTTCAGTTACCCAATGCCTTTTGGCATATGCCCTGTTAACCTTAGTTTTATGTAGAGCAACTGCGGAAATTCAGACACTAGGTAATCTAACCGTTTTGCCTCAAACAGGTTTCAAGTTATTAAAAAAATTCGTTGGACTTTCTCGGTTCGCGAGATAGCGTTAAACCGAGAGCGGTTTCAAAGAAAAACTTAGGAGTACTATTCTAGTAAGTGTTACATGGTTCTGGGAGTAAACCATAGAAAATTGCAGATAGTTTCCGTGTTGGTGGAAGAAGATCCAGGTAGAGGGAAAATTAACAGTTTAGGATGGAGGCTCAGTCCTATTGCAGTGAAAGCGATGCGTTCAATGCCGATATAGAAATCCTCAGAGACTTAACCTGTGTTCTTCAGGCATTGTATATAAATTAATTAGCTTGAATTGGGACCCAAAAATACAGTACCGGGCTCTCTCTAACAAAGTGTGCTAATTCTTTGGCAGTTGCTTTATAAAGTTTTCGCTTCAAGGTGAACCAGAGCTGTTACGTCGGGTGTAGGTCGGGTGAAGAACGGGGCCAGGAGGTGAGATATTCTCCTTTATTGCTCAGATCATTCAGGAATTACCTAGTGACTTTCCCTTAAAGTAATGTAGCGTTATCATGTACATATGTATAAATGCAAAAGGCAGATCATCTTAACACGGTGATGTGCGCTCATTCACAAACCGGGTCTAGGTTTGCTGGTGATCTTAACATCTCCTGCATTGAAATAATCCTATCTATACCAGTTCGTTACCAATGACCGCTGCTCACAATATTACCCCACCACCACTTTTTGACACCGAGAGCGACTGAAATGAGAGGCTCAATGAAGTGTTCCCTCTCTGACCAATCCAACGGGTCCAATAAACGTAACTTGGGGATTAACCATGAAAACTCTTTGTGAAAGTCTGTCTTGATGTATTTTGTAAAGCAGGTGATGCGCTTTTCCTTGTGGGATATGTACAGCATGGGTCTGGCGATGGAATTCACATCCTTTGCCATCTCTATAAGAACTCTGCACCTGGTGTCTCTGAATACAATTCCAAGCCCAACACCTTCAAATATTTTGCTAGGCACTCGCTGCTCCAGGATGGCTCTGGTCCTCTGACTTGTGTTTTTTCTTGGCCCATTACTTCTCCTCTTCTTGGTGATAGAATTTGTCACATACGGCTATAAGGTATACACGTCCCGTTTCATCTTCTTGTCTATATCAACGACAGGAACACCAATTATAGCAAAGCCTTAGACAACCTGCACATTCTCAGCTGTCAAACGTCATTTCTCTGCATATTCTCCCACACGCAACAAAGCGTATCTCATTAAGCAACGAAGTATAACAACTTACTTGATATTATTTTGTATATAATGAATCAATCACCTTGAAACTTTATTGAAATTTAGTCTATAGTAAGAATTTTCTTTGCATTGAAGCTCGCTTCAGTACCGTATATTTTACTGAAACTTGCAATAAACCAAGACAAGCAGTTTACAAACACGCACACTGGTTCAAAGACTCCCCAATGTGTAAATATGTAGAATTTAAAAATAAGCATAGATCCCAGACGTGTGCTACATCCTTGTTGGCTTAACTTAAGTATTGGTACAGAGAAGCTTTATAATATTGTCATGGTTGCGTTAGACCCGACTTGACTTTCTGCATTGTCTCTGAGAATAATTGTCGAAAAGATTAGCTTGCAATATTGTAAAATAGGGTTTCCGAAAATAGAGTAGAGATGAAGCTGTCATAATAATGATTTGGGTCACTTTTATATACTATTTTCACCCTTGCATAAATGTTACTCAATTGTGGCACAGTATACAGAGTTTATCAGTGTTGAATGATGAACTAGAGCGCCACAAGCGAGCTCTTCCCTGTACCCGAATTCCTGAGCCCGCTAATGATTGTAATTCCTGGGGCCAGCCAGGCCCCAGGTTCTTACGATAGGCTTCGACCAGCAGAAAGCATCATATGTCACACTCGGAGGCGGAGTTTAAGTTTCTCTGTGTGACGAGACAGGTTATGTTTATCTTGATAGGTTCTTCAATTCTAAATGCTTAGGATGACTTTATATCGAGTACAACAACGTTACTCTGTAAGAGGCGGTCCCTCCGAGTACTCGACTTGATCTGCTGGGCTCTAGATTGTATTTCCGCCTGGCTTTGTTGGTGTATACTGGGTAGAGTAACTAACAGCATCATAGTATCATTCGCCACAACCCTTGTACGTGCAGTATCAACTGTGCATCACCGGAAGTTGTTCGACATTAAAATATACGCCTGTTACTCTGATTCGTAAAATATATCAGCAGAAACATTCTCTGAGGCTCTAAACAAGGCATTTTTTTAATTAAGAAGATTTACTTATTATTTACTGGAGAGCGCTCGTTAATAACACATATTCAATGAGCAACAAATAGCTGCCAGCCTAACAAGCTTGAATTGCGAGAGTCTGAAAGAAATATTCCGTAAAAAGAAAACAGATAAAATAATTATAAAGAGTCACCCAGCAGTCCAAATACATTAAACTATCAATTATAAAATATTATGCCATTAATAAATAAAAGTAGCCGCTTAAGGGGGTCGTTTAGGCGAAAATGGTCAAAATGATCAATTTTCTGTTTTTTGCTCAAAAAGTGTCTTCAGGTATGGGGGCATTACGTCCTAAATTTTCAGGGGGCTAGCGGCACTAGAACCCCCCAAAATGGGGGGGGGG
>LQNS02000140.1:17814979-17828789 GCA_001587735.2 Parhyale hawaiensis
GAAAAGAAGAAAATTAAGACGCAAATAAGAGAAGAGGAGATTCCGCACCGGCCTAGAGGCATTAGGCAAACGTATAGGTTATTGCGTGAATTCTTCACGCACGGGTCCACTAGTATTATATAATGCACTGCACTGGTGTGATCCTTGCTGATAGCATTTACAGTACTTAAAAGTTCCCCAATATATTAACCATCTACAGTTCCACGTCATTCATATGGAACACTTCAATGAATGTTATTCCTCTGAAACTACATTTTTTAATGCAGGCGGTAGAGCAGTGGTTCCTAAAGTTCAGTTTTGTACAGACCCCCTGTGAAATCGCCTTGAAGCACACGAACCCCGCCCACCGCCATGAAATTGGTATAAATTTAATATATTACGTGCTGAATGAGTATTGTAGATGTCTATGGCTTCCAGGCTATAGCTTTCCAGTTAATAAAAAACGGCAGAGGCATAACAACTAGTAGGGGGTTCGTGCGTGAGCCACAGGGGGGCCGTCGGTTCATATGCACCCCAATGGGAAACACTGCAGAGAGAGGGTTGAATGTAAAAGGGCACACGTGTCTTGACCGGGTCCAGAAAAACGTTCAAAATGCGACGACATCAGATCTAAAGAAAACTTTGTGCCTCTCAGCACACCTGAATTTCAATATTCAATGCGGAGAATTCACAATGGCAGCTGTTATGCAAGATTTTTTAGAGGAATCTGAAAACCATCCGTCGCAAATTTGACTTTTAAACTCAGGGAGTGAAATCCGTGGACATTTTTTTTCCATCTCGGTACGGTAACCGATAACACTGATAGTATTGTGATTTTATTTTGACACATGGACACTTCTTTCATTTCGGCGTGGTGACGATTCTTCATTTACTCTATTTCATGTGTTAGCTCATAAGTACTGCATTAGAAGAAGAACCGTTCTTTCTAATGAGGATTTTGAACTCACTGCTCAAGAAGTGAATCAAGAACTCATGAAAATTCACTGATGCAAGTAAACATTTTTACACAAGTAAATATTTTTCGCACACTCGAATAATCATTTATATGAATTCAGTAACGTACTTGTGTTAATGTTCTGGATGCATAAGCAGATTTACGCTTACTGAAGTGTAATTCCAATAAACGAAACTAAAGATTAACAGCGTTCATTAGCATGCATTAAATTTACAGTTGTGTAACTTGCACAGTTTTATCGCATGCTTTTGAAAGATAAGACTACAGCTGCATTCACATTATTAATTAGTATAAGGTTTGGTGTTAATCTTATAATTAACAACATTATTACTTCCGTCAAAGAGGCAAAGAGGTGATAGTTTTACCGAGGTTTGCCTGTTACTCTGTTTGCCTGTTAGGTACATAGCTCAAAAAGTTGCGGTTAGATTTTCACGAAACAGGAAATGTCAGGACTCTCACAAGGAATAGAAAATTTTCCAGGAAAAGTTTTCCTGGCTAAGGCAGGGGTTCGAAGACTATATATGGTAGAGCATATGCTAGAGCATAACCATCGTAGATTATCAACGGATTCACGTACGTACGATCACGAGTAGAATTATTCCTCCCTTTATTTGGGGAAGAAAATGTATGGGTTGCCATGGGTTATAATATGGCTAGAATTCTCAACATAAGACTATAAGTTTGAATGCGAAACATCAAAAAATTCACATCATAGTGCAAAAATTGTGTTTTTTCAGTTTTTTCTCTCCTGTTGATGAATTGCAAAAAATTGCAGGGTATATATGGACATTAGCCGCCTTGACGTTAATTTTATCAATTGTTTCCCGAGTTTTCGAATGCTTTACCACTTTAGGGTAGTTACCCATCATTCTTATATATTTGTTGTATCCCTTGTTCAACAGTATTGCAATCTTTTATCAAATATTGCCATCTATTTTTATGTTTGTTCAGCTATTTCTCTAAAGCTTCAGCAACAAATTATTCCCATTAGCTTTATGTAAAGCAATGTAAAGTTTCATGATAAATTTAGCCTTACGTACCCTGACAACGGGTACGGCCAAACTTCATCAATCGACTTGTAACTTCCTCTGAACTGTGTAGTATAGCTCTATACCGGCTTGGAGTTGAAGAAGTTGTATATAAACGTGCGTTAACTGCACAGACTGCTTCAAGCTCCTGCTCTATAGCATCGTTCTGAAGTTTACAGCCTTTCACCATTCTGAGCCGCAGGCCTAACACGCACGTATAAATTACCTTTTTTATAAAAGCAACTAATCATCAGCAAGCAAAGCAGGCATCCAGTGCATAATATGTCAACAGTTGGAAAAGTTTATTTTGGTAGATATAGTTGCATCATTCGCTGAACAAAGTCGATTTTTGTCGTGAATGGTGTTTCATACGGTTCACTATGGTATATAAGGGTTGCGTAGCTAAAACGTTAATGATTGTAATTGGTTAGGTATGGTTTGGAATTATAGTTGGCAATATGGTCGAAGGTTGTGACATATCTTTACCATAATGCACCCCATAAATTGTAGAATATGGATGATATTTCGATAATAAACAACCAAAGATCTCGACCATAATCATAATTGTTCTACTGTAATCACAACCATTATTTCCGACAGAGTTCTTGGACTATGAGTTTCTCGTTCGGCTCCTTCACCAGCTGTTGAGCGTGTAACAGTGCAAAACAAGGTTGCTTCTTGCATATCCTGTGATGCTTATAATCTCATATTCACAGTTACCAGCTGGGTACAAATCGTCGAATTATTTCTACAATTCAATTTCCTTTCCGTTAGCCATTTCAAACGGTTACTAACTGTTAATTCATAAAATTAAAATGTGCAACACGGTATTTCATTTCAAAAAGAAATGTCGTAAACCTCCCCTGAAAAAAATTATGATTGAAAACAGTCCCACTTTATCGTTCACACCCGGTAAAGTTCATGAAGATCGGTCTATATTTTCTTGAGTTATGTTACTAACAGACAGCTGATAAGACTCGGTAAAAATATTAACTAATTGGCAGATGTGGAAAGTTGCGCGCATCTTCATGAAATTTACCCGGAACTATTATGAATGTCAGGAGGAACAATTGATTAAATTCTGGTGACCACCGGAAAGATAGCCTGGATTCTGCCGACCAATTTAAATTTTACTTAATTTTGAGTATTTGATGGAGATCTGCGTTCTCGGAGTACAGTTCTGCGTACTTACGAGCGTCATTAATTTAATGATTCCTGCTGTCTATATGAGTGATTTTCAAATTTCTTCGCAGCGCAAAACTATCCATAGAGAAGAAAAGGAGGAGAAATATTCCATGTTGAACGAGAAACGTGTGGGCATCCATTAACGAGGGTGTTACCACACTGGATCAACTCGCTTGCGAACAGCGGGAGGGAGTGTGGTACGTACAAAAACACCTCGTGCACTTCGCTGAAGACCTTAAAGTAGGTACCTTTATCATTCTTAATTTGCTGCAAATATTTGTCAGCTCACACAGCTGCTTGCTAGCTTTCATTAGTACCACCTGTGCAATTTGAAGGTAATCCACCATCATTCCTACAAGTTAGGGGAAAAGATTGGCTACATGCAGTTTCTACAGTACACCGCCCACTGAAGCGCACACAAAGGTGCAGACCATTGCCTTTCTGCTTTCAGTGCTGAACAGACATCGGTAGTGCAGGGCACAGAAGTTTCCAGAGAGGTCGGTGCGAGCGATGAGCTGGAAGTGATGGTAAGAATAACGACCTGGCTCCGAACCGAACACCAGACTCGAAGATTCGATATTTTCTTTCACTTTCCGCATGCGAATTGGTTCACCTTGCAAGGTAGTTTCACTGTGGCATCATATTCCCATCTGAGTCACTACTTTTACATTAGATACTTAATTACAAACAGAAAAATGGTTGTTTGCCATTTAGCAAAATTAGTTAACTGTAAACTACCTTGTCGTTTGAATTGGCGTCAATGCACATTGTGGTTTGTGATGAACAACAGATGAACAAGAGCGTTGTGATGGACAACAGTGTCTTTTACGATTAATTATTATTGCTTTGCAGCTAAAATATCACTCCGTTAGTGATAAGAATCCATGATTTTTTTATTGTGAAGAACAAACTTTTCTGCGTGTAGTCGGAATATTATTTTTAGATAAATAATTTAACCCTAAATATTTCTTTTCGGTGTTAAATGCGTGGTTAATGTTGCAAAATTTGAGACGAATTAGTTTCATCGAACAATTAATGTGCAATCGTGGATTTTGAAGTAATAGGCGGAGAGCGATATAAATAAATGCAAAGTAGTAAAAAAAATTAAGTCATGCATACATCTATAACTGTGAAGACCACTGAGTAAACTGTACGGGAAGTGGTTGAGAAAGATTCATCTTCCAGACAATGATAGATATATTTCCATTACCTTGCATTAATGGCAATTTATGTTAAGCAACTCATAGAATCAAATTGGCTGATACGAGTTTCTTCCGTAAATACAATAATTTAGCTCTTTTTGTTGTGGTGCAAGAGAGTTGTTTTGAATATAATCAATGAAACAATAATTTTGTTAGCGTAGTAAAGTTCTCTTTGTCGCATCATCTAAGCCAACTTGTTGAATTTTCGGACTAAAGGGAAACTAATCCAATACGGCACGTTTCATTTCGTACAAAACTCTAGCGGAATTTTCCTAATCCAAATGTAGCCTGCATTGCATATCCCATCAAGTTAATGCACTCTAGCTTGAAGAATCCCACAAGAATTTCCCACACGCAAATCTCGGATGTTCTTCCGCAGATTACAAAGTATGTCTGAATTTAATAAGCAGTTGGCCCGCTGGCTGCGGAGGCACGCGACAAAGCTCCGCTATTCTCGACGCCAACTTTGCAGAAGTTGGTCTGAAATGTTGCTGGCACTGTCAGCTGGGCTGTTCTCGCCATGTTTTTTTTTAGCTATTGACCGACCCAGATGCAATATAATAAAGCGGTGAACTTCTGGCGTTGTTGTGCGCATTGTTGGGGTGCCCTGCTGGGTGCTGTTATTAGAAGCAGGCTTAAGAAGAAACTGAGCTCGGGGAGAATAATTGTAATGAAATTTAATTCATGAGCACGACACTAGTGACAAAATAAAGTGTTGGGTGTTGGTCGTTTGTAGCAGGCTTTGTATGGGTGTTTTCACATTCAGAGCTAGTGGATTAGAGCTTACAGAAAAAAATTGGGAATCATTGAATGGAATTTAATGGGTGAAATCCAAACAAAGAAACTGTGAAATACGGATGCTGAGCACTGCCGTGTGAATTGCGCCCATACCAGTTTATATTACTATCGTTTCAGTAAGCTCGCAGATAAATTCTCAAACTATTGTATGATTCCTTTTGAGCTTAAATCTTTTGTACGCATTGTTTATATGATAGAAACAAGCCTTGAATTTTAGCCGGTCAACATTGTCAGTATGCTGTATAACTAAATGACTGAAATATCAATGGAATTAAATTCACCGACAACAAGAGAGGAAGTAAACATTGTATTGAATTTGAGTTTATCGATGTTGTGGAACAACGACATTTTCATACACCGATTTTTAACGTTCAGGGATTGGAAACGAAACATACTTCTCTATACGCCAAACTGTTCTTCGCAAGTAATGCAACATATTTTATACGAGAAGAGTTCGCCTTGGAGACACCTACACAGATCGTTGTTGACACTTCTCTCGATATATAAAAGTATGCTGGGAGCCACTGTAGAGGCAAACTTTTGTCATCATGCTGTCAGTTTCAGCACCTACTCCTATGCTTAAAAATGTATCCCTAAAAACCAAGTACATCTCTCATGGTATCACTGTTGATATATATATTTATTCGACGTTTGTTATCCTTCATGAGATGATGCAGCGATGTTTGTCCTGCCGTTTTGGTATAAATACTGTGCCTTTTTGCCATTAATTAATACTTTTTTATCATATTATCATCAACTAACCTGTTATCTGAAACGGTTAACCTCATTGGGATGATAGGTGATACACCATGATATGCAAACTTTCGCGAAAAAAAATAACGAGACTGTCTTCCATACTTTTTCACTGTCAACACAGGCTTCACATGTAACGAAAGCCCAAAGTTTACTCCTCCCACGCAACAGTTCTGCGACCTCGGCTTCAGCAGTACAGTAAGCGAGTACCCGACGCTAGCTGTTTCCAAGCAGAAGTATTGCAGGCACTGCGTCAACATTGGGGTTTGCATTCCATTGCTTGTAGATTCGAAGCATAAATCTCGTAGGCACGGCTTTAATGGTAAGGAAAAACACAATGTCACAATCAAAACTGACGTTAAGCGTTCTCCCTGCAATTTGAAGAAACACCGAAAACTTATTGATAGAGTTCTGCTGTTTCTATTTTTTTGTGAAGGATGGCCCGCGAGGAGGGGACATTTTTAATTGAAAAGCTGTTAATATAGAGGCACAATTCAATCTTTATAACAAGAGAGTGAAAGGAAACCAACCTACAGCTTAGATAGTATTAAAAAATAATCAACATCAAAACCCGGTCTGCGTTAGGGTTTGGGCAACACTCTCCAAAATTGGACCCCCCCCCCCACAACGACGTTTGTCAAAGAAGCTTGAAAGTGCCTGCAGTTTCACGCACTTTTGAATTTCAGTCCCGCCTTGGCGTGAAATAATGGAAAACGACAATTTTACCTCTCAGCAAAACGGCCTGTCTTTGCACGTATCCAAAACTTAGTTGTTAGTATAGAGTCCCATTTTCTGAGCTCTGGAGTGAAGAAATGTGGCCTGCACCTACCCACGAGTTGAATCCCCTGGGTTCAGGGTTTGGTAAATGTTAGAGTCTAATGCCTGCGCATCGCCCCTGCCACAGCTAGTCGACGATTCGAAGTTGTCCTTGAAGAAAGCATGTGACAAAAATTCGCAGACGCAGCAGTGTGTGCGTGTGTGAGATTAGAAGGCTTCAAAGGAAGAGTTCAGAGAGTAATTCCGGCAAAAAGTGAGCATATCAAAAGACACTTCTGTAATGCTATATACTTGAGAATATAAGTTCAATGTAGAATAACAAAATATATTTCGTAATTTTATGCAACTACCGAAATAACAGCTTATTTGCTCCGTATCCCGCTTACTTGCTCCATAGCTCGCCTACGATCAGTACTAAAAATGAATCATCTGCAGTACTATTCTGCTTTACGTGAGCAAGATCAGGAATTTGTCGGCAGTAAAGTGTTCTACAGTCCGTTTGCATTATTTGCTTAAGCTACTACTCAGTCGAAAGTTGAAACAGATGCGCATTTACACTCTAATCGTGGGCTATCTGCCACCGCTCTGTACTTAACGCATTCGTAGATATTTACTTTAGGTTATGTTTGGCACAGGTATACGTATTCCAAGTCTGGTTCGCACATGTTCACTCCCCTAACATGAAACTTAAGCTTATATAAAAATTAGTTCAGCAGTTCATAAATAAATCAATCAGCAGTTGCTATTAAAGGCAATAACAGATTACCTACCGCCAAGTTCTGCTTTTACAAACAAAATTATTTACGCAAGGTAGAATAACAGTGAGAGTATTACAGTGAAGAACTAGTGCACTCAGAGAGCTCATATCTGGGCCACGCAAAGCAACGTCAACGAAAACTTCAAGTGGTTGTGGAACTATGATTTCCTTTTTATCAGCACTAAAATCTTGTTATTTATGCATTTTGATAGTAGCACAGGGTTCTGCCATTTACTTACAGATCCGTCCGTAACTTCGTGAGTTATGTTCTGACAAACATTTTGACAAACATCAATCAAACACACAAAAAGACGAACTGATTATCGACAAAATTTTTCGATCACATATGTCTTTCAACATATTCAATATTTCCTGTAAAAAACATAAAGATCCGTTCATAGTATTTTGAGTTATACTGTACTACTAACACACGTAAAATGAAGCATAGGGACAAACAACCGAACCAACAGATCATCACAAAAAATTGGTCATATACTATTCATGATAGACCTAAGAACTCTTGTAGATTAAAAAAAAAATCGACTGATAATTTTTTGAGTTATGGTACTATGATAAAAAAGGCAGACAACAAAGAAAAGGTCAAACGGACATTCGCGAAAAGTTAATCATCTGTTCCTCCAAATATGCCTAACAATCCCGGTATATTTCCTAAAATTGTATCCTTAACCTTTTGAGTTATCTTGGTGACGAACAGAGAGACAAATACACAGACAAAGGACGCGTTCGATTGGGCACCGAAGTTAAGCCTTAGAGGCTTGACTTGTTCGAATCTTCACACACGTATCCTGGCATCGGCTTGTTTCAAGTATCAGTCGTTGACTATTTTATCAGCTACATGTGACACTTCCATAAGTATAGACGGTCGGTGCGGAGACAGTCAACGAGTTTAAAAAATTGTCTTTGCCTGTGAAAAATTCTTCTCGTTCGATGGAGCGATAGAGTGTCCAATCAAGAGGTGCTGGACCGCGCTGGCGTGCCTTCCCTGTGCGACATTCTTAGAAGAAATAAACTTCGCTGGTTTAGGCACATTGCAAGAATTGACGAGAGCCTGCCGAAGAAAGTGTTTTACGGCAAGCTTTCTGGAGGAACACGCCCCGTCGGACGGCCAAAACTTCGATATAAGGATACGCACAAGTCTGCTCTACAGGATTTCTACATAGATCCCAGCAGTTGGGAAACAGTTGCAGCTGACATGACTCGTTGGAAGGCCGAGGTTTGAAATGGTATGGAGAGGTGCGTGGAGGACCGAAGAGACAGGGAGCTGGAGCGACGACGGCGAAGGCGTCAGGCACGCGAGCGACCGGACGACGAGGAGGGCAGCTTTCCGTGTGCCCACTGTGGGTGCCCCAGTAGAGCGAACATAGGAAGAATAAGCCGCGAACGAGCCTGCGCCAGAAGAAATAGCGATGTTTAGTGCCGGAAGGAAGTTGCATTTTTACGTTTGTATCTATGTTTTACCCGTGTTTCGTCTGTCTTTGAATAAATACCAACCTTGATATGTTGACTTGGTGACTTCTGTGTAGCTGTGATGTGCACGTGAAGCTTCGACACCGTCTGGCAAGACGATATGTGCTATTTATATTGGGAGAAACGTCTTCGACAGCTAAGAACTCCTCCGACAGGAGTCACAAACTTTTAACTCCCAAAGCTTCCGAGGCCACCTTAAACAATCTTCTTCTATCTTCCTCTCCAACTACACAGTTTATCGTCTCTAAGCTCCGTATATCAGCAGCTATTGATAGTGTATGCATGATTGTATCTTTGACTGAGATTCTTTTCCCCTTTTTTTCTACTTTTCTCAGTCATCTATTTCCTAATGACATAATAGCAATAACTCACAGAGGCCGGGGCGTACGTTCCGGCGGCTCTCTTGGAATGAGCCTGTTGGTAAAGTAAAGGTAAAGTCAACTTAGACCACACCCTCACCTGGGAAACCCACATGCACTGTTTTGTGCTGCGGGTATAGGCTCACTGGCCCCAGATGAGTAAGTGTAGTTGCAGTCGACCTCGGGTCACCTAGAGCTATGGCGCCAATTGGACGGAAGGAACAAATGACCTAAGACCCCACCCCCCTCCTCTGAGGAAGGCAGTTCCGCCACGGCGCCGTGCATGCACACACAACTGCCGAGTCAGCAAACCAAGATCTGTAAAGAGCTCGTGTGCCTGGCTGGGCATCAAACCGGCGAGCGATACTAAGTGTTAGAGCTGAGAAGGGAGCATGCTGCTACCGTGGAGGTCCGTCTACTGCCGCCTATCTAATGTAATCCGTAAAATGGAGCTTTCAGTCAGCTCAACATAATCTGACTGCTTCCAGCACCAGCAACACGACTCAAAGCGGCGAAAGCTCCAGTTAATGCCTGCATTTCCGGATAAGCAAAATCATCATATGGGCTCAGATCGTCGACCCATTCAAACGTGCCCAAACACGACATAAATATAGCCTCCTTGACTGAAGTAAATGGCCATATTGGTTGTCGTGCGCAGTGACGTTTTCGGGGTCTGCCAAATCTACGTCAGGATCGCCAACTGTCATTTATCACTACTTACCATTACCAGCAATTTGGCCGACTGATAATAAACATGTTTGGAAGTGGTAATAAGGCTGAAATATAGGCAGTCATGATTCGAAACATAAATTAAATGTATTTTTGTCTCAGAAGTTTCCCCAAGACATTTATCTCTAATGAATAAAGCGATATTGCGCTAGGTATTGCATCCTTTTGAATACAAACTTGCTTGTGGTGTCGCCAGGGAACAGTAGTGGACGAATTTCGCTCCATAAGCTTCGTAAATTCTAATTTTCAGCGAGAAATTCGAGTCTAGAGCCGGCACTGCCGTGCAGTCTCTTTAGTTAAATGCAGGATAATGAGCGCCTCTACGAGTAGAAGGATTATTCAATTGTCGAACTAACACTATTTCCAAACAAACAGTTGTGTGTACACTTTAAGTTGGGCACGTTCTTGCTTTTGGTCTAGAATTTGATGTTTTTGTCTGTGCTGTAACTTGAGAACAATAAAGTGTTAAAGTGTTATTCGATAGGATTATTACTTTCACCCACTAAATATTGATGTTTGTTCGGAAATACAGTTAGTTCGGCAATTGGGTAATTCCCATATCTGTTCTTTTCTGGCTGTTTAGTTTCAAGTAATTGTGTAAGGCCAGCAGTAAATTTAGGGGGCTTAGTGAGCTTGGTAACGGAGAAGTGAATCTGGCAATGAGAGTTGGTCCCTTAGCCTAGGGCTAAATGTTTTATTTTATATGAAGTTGGTGGTTTTTATTGCTCAGTAGTTATATAGCATCCTATAAGTTAAATTCTATTTCTCTGTTCGTCTCCACTTAACCTAACCCACCCTAAAACAACCTGGCAGAACCAAGCTTAATTTAGGTTAGCTTGGCTTGACCTCACCTAAGTTTGCCTATAGTTTATCGTTTATAGTTTAACCTAGCTTAGCTATTAGCCTATTAGGTCGCATACATACAAAAGTAATAAAAAGTGTACAGCCTATTTTCTGGCGTTGTTATATGATTAAACAAATAGATAAGTAGAGAGGTAAATCACTGCATGCAATTGCTCAAACTATCAGCATGCCACCGATCATCAGTAATGTGCAAATTTTGGAACTCGAACGCAGATGGGCAGGTGCGGGCCTCTTAAACTCAAACTACAGTGTAGTTTGAAGTGCACGACTTTCCTATAACATTGGCTCTTGTGTACACACGAGGGATCCGATGTCGGTTAGCCTATGTTGCAACGTCTGCGGAATCTCAAACTTGCAGGAATGGCTGGCTTTGTAGTGCAGCCACGAGTGGCCTCAATATCTTCTCTATTGATTTATTAAGGACATAAGCAAATGGAATACCGTTGAAGCAACAGCCCCTCCGCCACAAAGTGGAAGAGTTATTGGGCTGGGCTGCTCCGTATCGAGATACTCCGACATTGCATCACGGCACGGTTCAAAATTCAATACAAGACTGATTTCGTGGCTCAAGGAGTTTCCGTCCTTCGATTAAATCAATAACGTCGGAAGACAGACTATGCTTGTATCTTCCTGTGCTTGACTACGTGATCTCTACTCTATACGACAGTTTTGAAGTTAATGCCAGGTCAAAGATAATATACTGCAATGCATTTTATTGCGCACACAAGGGGTAACTGCCGACTTAGCTTTAGAATCGTGACCACTGGGTTGAGTGGAAAACTAAGCAAGTTTTGAGCAAAGAGGACTGAAGTAGAGATCCCAAGAGCTTCTCCTACCCTCCGCTGTTTTGGCTTTATCTAATGTAAAAAAATTCATGATGGCTATAGGAAAAACAGAACTTGGACATGGTGCAGAATAAACTTAAGAAAGTCGTTCCCAAGTAATGCCTCCTATTTATTTAACTGAAAGAGTTGAGGAACTACGAAGAAGGAAGTGGTCCATTAGAGCGAGCACCTTTCGTGCTCCAGAATTTATTTTTCTATATAGTCACTCTCATTCTCGATGCACTTTTACCAGCAATGAACGAGAGCCTTATTGCAGCGTTCGCAAAAGTCAGTGCTTGCCGAGGCGGTCCATTTTTCACAGCTGCGATTACGGCGTTGTTTTTTGGAGAAGCTCTTCCCAAGTAATGCCTCCTTCACAGGTCCGAATTAGTGGAAGCAGATGGTGCCAGGTCGGGACTATACGGTGGGTGAGACAGCACCGTCCAGCCGATCTTTTCTTGTTTTCGAGTATTTTTAGTTAAGTTCTGTTTATTTTTACCCCGCCAAAATGTTGTGTCAAGTAGAGACAAATGAGCACTGTCGACAACTCCTATTTTATCCTTTCAACCAAGGTTCTAAGGCCCCAAAAGCTGCCAGCGATATTTGCGTTGTCTAACGAGAGGGTGACATAGCTGAAAGAACCGCTCGATATTGGTATGCCAAGTTCAATATGAAAATTGTAACTTCAAAGACTCACCGCGTATATGTCGTCTAGTTGAGATCAATCAAGAACAGTTAAACCATCTTTTGCTCTATATAAAATTTTCGTTAAACGAGAAGGAAACTGACAGAGAAAATGGAATGCTCCTACACTGCTCTACAGAAGCATCGGTTCCGCATACCTTAAATAAAAGCAACAAATATCAACGAGCCACAATCTCCGCTAGTTTACTTGTTCATTACCACTCAATTTTTGGACACAAGCAACGATTTTTTGCAAATTTACAGAATCGTTAATGGAGATGAATAATGGTGCTTGTACATGGAAAAATGCAATGATAGGAGTGTTGTGTTTTCTACTAATGCAGAACTGTTGGGCTCAGGAAGCAAAGAGCGTAACGGGAGGCCTCACGAAAAATTAGCACCAAAAAGTGAGGTCATCATCGACGAATCTATGGCTGAGCAGCCTAGGAGTATTTTAACTAATTTCACAAGAAAAATCGTCTTAAATTGCAAAATTTATCTCTAGCGTATAAATAAATTAAGATAATATATACTAATTTAGCAATTATCTATAGAGAATTGCAGTGCATGTTGGTGGAAACTTTCACAACACTAGCGCCGAATTTGTTCCCTTTAGCGGACTAAATTTAACTTCTTACTCTTGATTGAAGCCTTATTTGCACTTCATATTCACTTCACAGTACTCTTCACGGAATATATCTATTCCTTACCAACATATATAAGCACCATTATAGCCAATTCTGTACGCGAGAGAAACCACAGTAACAGGTAGCCCCGAACTTTCTGTACTGGCGACAACATTTTTCGGTATTTTGCAGCTCAAGTAGCTGGCCAGTCTTGAGCGGGAGACTGAATGAAATAAATCGAAAAAATACGATGATATGTTCAAGAAAACAATATACGAAGGTCTGAGGCCCCACACCTAAAACACTTCGACTCGTCGATGTGATGCAAATTTGCTACGTGCGGTCACAGCTATGTTTTATTTCAGTCCTATTGAGTCCTCCCGTCGCATTCTTTGCTTCCTGGTTGGGCTGGTTGGATGAGTTTTTGAACTCAAAACCGGATAGTTTTTACCAACGCAGTATTCAAAATCTTGTTCAACGTTAGGAAAAAGTTGTTATCAACAATGAAGAATGTACTATTAATTTGTTAGTCGTTATTTTTCAACAAACCTAGAAAAATTTTTTAATTAAGATGGCAAGGACTAAGTTTCCATCAGTAATGGCTATTATATGAGTCGGAAATATAGTGAAAATCGGTTCCTTTGATTCCTTTGATGATACTTCGGACGAGGTCCAGGCGACGTTACGCACGCTGCCCATCTTGTGCAGAGGTGATGCTGCAGTCCGTGACCAGCGGGGTGGCTAACAACGAGTTATCCCCACAGCTCACGTAGCCGCTTAC
>LQNS02000140.1:17829630-17851455 GCA_001587735.2 Parhyale hawaiensis
TGTGGGACTCCACTGAGTACCGGCTGTCGTTTAGACACTTTATTATTTATAATTACACTTTGGGTTCGGTTTGTCAGAAAAGCTTCGATCCATTTAAGACATTTTCCACGGATGCCCATGTTTGAGTAGGAGTATTCCATGGTCCACTTTATCGAATGCTTTGGCAAAATCTAAATATATTACGTCCACACTTTTGCCTTGGCATAGTAGGTCAAGAATGATACACGGCTAAAGAAATTCAGTTCTTTGTTTCGAAACTGATTAAAATCGTTTTCAAGATGCAAACAAATGACAGCTGTAGTTAACGTTCTTTCAACTTCAGAGCATGTTGCAAGTAGGACGTTCTCCAATTTATTGCTGAAAGTGTAGCATAAAAAATATATATCGATACATCAGTGGTACTTACGATGGAACTGTCCCAAGAAGTGCATATAACCTGGCAATTCTCCACCTCTTGTGTGTGAATCTGACCACTTTCCTTGCTTTCGATTTACGCTACGAATTTTTGATAGCATTGAAATCAATACTTAACGAAGCAGTTGTAAAACTGCTAGACTTTATTCTGGCAGTCAATAAAGCAGGCCTATTCTTAAATGTATAGTTCGGGGGGGGGGGAGGGTTATCGCCGGCTTAGACCAAGGTTTTTGGCTGATTAGTTTTAATTTGTCACCCGACACTGTGGAAAAGTTTGTCATTCAAATAAAACGAAGGCCGGAACATTATATTGTAGATCCACTTCTATACTTAGCCGACACAGTGTTCTTCAGGTGGAAAGCCTCATCTCACTTCCGCCAAATCTTCCTGCCATCATTATGACGGAAAATCGTTTCATGGTGCCGTTGTACTTGTTTCCAGCAGCAACTGCCTTTGTGTCAGTGACTTTTAGCGAAGTTCAGTTGAGCAACAACACAATATGATTAAAGAAGATGAAAGTTAGACAAAAGCATTAGGTTAGATTAACTACGTTAGACTAGATGAAGTGCTTTAGGTAGAGAAAGGTACGTCAGGTTAGATGCGGTGCTTTTGATTAGACGAGGTGCGTTACGTCATATGAAGTGCATTAAGTTATACGAGTTCGTCAGGAAGAGGCGACAGAGGTTATAGTGTAGACAGAGTAAGTTACGTTACAAGAATTGCATTTGGTCAAACTGAGGTATGTTGTAATAGCGTAGCTTAAGTTTGGTATCTGTTAAACTGAAAATATTCATTTACTGTAGAATTTATATGAGTTCCAGTGGTATTAAAAAATGCGCTAAGCAATAAGAAACACAGTCGAAATACTTTATTTTATGTATCTCTCTTTTGAGTTACTGTATAGAGTTTCTTGTCATACGTTTTGCAAAATTTACTTGTTATCTTCATTCTTTGTAGCCTATTCTTCAGGAAATAGAGTTTTATATTCTTTTCACGTACTTACAAATATATCAGGAGCTAAAGATTGTGAAGACTGCAGAGACACCGTGTTTTAAGAAAGTACCTATACTGAAAATACTGATATTGGAATTTTTACGTATAATTTCGTTCCTATTACCACGTGTCCAAACAAATAACCCGCATTTTATTTCGTACGGCTGGAATTTAGCTTACTTTTACGTTAGTTAAAATCTTTCTTTTAACGTACAAGTTCTACCTATTGGTTCCAGGAGTCATTGACTAAACAAACACATGCATGGAATGGTACGCAGTAGAGCAGAACTCTATCGGTCACAACGTTTGCCTCATGCTGGACACGATGCCACGAGGATAGGACTGGCGAGGCACCACATCTCATTTGACTAAAGAGCGATCATACCGCGAGGCCCAATCTCTGCAGCTGAGACCGACGCTATAATAACATCCATAGCGGAAACAATAACGGAGGTAACATGAGCTGCATCATCTATGGCTGGCGTAACGTTGTGATTTGTAACATTAGTTTGCTTCATGCACCTTCACTTTGTGATCATGATTGGCCTTGGTACTGGACTTTCTTCAGAATCACCTTGTAGCTCTTATCGTACAGCGCTTCTGACAGGTAATACGTTTTAATACTTATGTTGTTGTAAGTTGCACACCACACCACTGCCTTTTATGTTCTTGGCTAACACCCAGTCGCCCATGTAATGAGCTGGAACTGCTGAAGACTTCTTCAGCAGATTGCCTGTGGGAGTGATATTTTATCAGTACAGAAATAAAAAAAACACCGCATATTCAATCATATGCTATTGAACCATCCACAGAGAATTATGAAAGTCAATATTAGTTTTTCTTAAATACACATGCAGTCATTTTCATCTTTATGCTATAAAAGTAGATAGTATGAAACTACGAATTACTAACCTGTATGAATGGGCAACATACACGGAGTCTAAAGAACCTCTATGAACTAGAGCGCGTATACACTGAACAATGGAAGAATATCTCAACAGAAGCTTACTCGAATTTTGTAAGAAAAAGACTATAGAAGATCCGTACTGGAAGTTATGGAAGTGCTATGGTCATGCCGTTGATTATTAATTTCGTTAATGTGTTCACAATATTTTTTTTTTGCTGTATGAATAATTCTGTCTAAGGCGTTTTAAGAACTTTTTCAATGACTTTGTTTTACCTCAGAGTCAGCTTCGTGTAGTTGACCCCCTTGAGGTTCTTTATTATTATCATCATCATCATCATCATTATTATTAGGCCCGCATTCCCGCGTCTCCATGAAGATGTAATGCACATTGTACCGCATGTGTGCGGTAGGTTACCCTAGGGCCCTAAAACAAAATTTAGAATTAATTATGTAATGCAACTGGCTGGCACCCAGGCCACACGATATATTATTTGTTGTGGTCTACGTAAGGTGCGTAATGAGAGACTTTCGACCCGATATAGACTGCGCCGCTAAAGCGTCTTTAGTAAACTTTTCTAATATAGTTTGAGAGCTTTGTGAAATTTGTTATTGCGCTTATTCCATGTAGCTCATGTTTCTTAAACATGAGTTATATAATCCTTGGCACGTACTTATCAAATTTAGAAAATTATCGATAGTACCGTACAACGAGCGCGGTTTTAATAGATTATTGAAAATATTGAATACCAGAGGGCTTAGTCGTCGAAAAAGGACGGCAAGAATTTTCGAATTAGGCTTTTTATTGTTGCTGTTTCTTGTACAGGTTTTTGCTGTGAGGTAGGTCTCACACTTGTAGGCTCGATGTTCCATTAAAGAAACAAAATTGTACCGCCATGCGTTTGCGAGAGCAAAAAAAGCCTTCTAGAAGGAAAGGCGAGAATTTTTGGGAATGGCACGCTGCAGTTAGCGAAGTTGAACCTTCATGACGTGACCGCAAGCAGCTGCCAAATCAGCAAGTGGACGGCTTGGGACTAGCGCTACAAACAAATGAAAATTTCTCATTTGTCTGTGCAGACAAATGAAAATTTCTCATTTGCCTGTGGTAATCAAGGAGCTTCTATAGAGAGGAGGGAGCCAAGAGCCTTGTCCGTGAAGCTTAAGAGTCGCTTATGGCTGCAGCCAGTCGCGTATGCACCAATTGCATATCACTAACTCGGCTTGTCTGCTGCTCCCCCGTGAAACTCACTGCTCCACCATCATTTCCACCAATGAGATTCATGAACGCGTCTCACAGCTGGTTGACTCGCTGGCGAATCTGTGAATGGGCTGCAGGGCTCCCTCTTCCTCTATTGAAGCCCCTTGGTGCTAACACCCCATTATCGGTCTGAGGTGTTCACCAGTTATGGTACTTGTCATTATATGTTCCATGCCATTTAGATGCTTGTAGTGCTATTCCTACGGGATTAGCTTTCGCTAGACTTTGTAAACTACAGTATTCTGATACAAGTTGTAATTTAAACATTACTCTAATAGAGTTTCTATTGTTCTATTCAATAATACTGTACATAAACTTTGGAGCTTCTTCGTAATTTCGCATTTTTCATGTTTCCTTTATCAGGGTTTTTTTGTCCTCTAAAATTTCAACTTTTCATTCATATTATATTGGATTTCATTATAAAGCAGTGTCACCAGCAAGATTCCCTCGCTGCAACCATTTTTGTTTGTAATAAACGGTGCAAAATGTGCCTTTCGTTTATACCCGAGTGCTGAAATTAAACTTTCGAAGCTACATAAATCGACGCACACAAGTTCGCTATACGCGAATAACAGTTCGGAAATTCTCGAAAGTTGAGCAGTACTAAGCAAATATAGTTGAATCAGTATAATTTGCCGGAAATGCCCAGTGATTCATGTAGCCTGGATACAAGCCGACAGACTGTTGAACCACCAAGGAACGAAATTTGGTTGTAATGGAAATTAAAATAAATTTGACGTCTGTTCAGCCAGAAATTCCAACTGCCGATATAGCCTATGCACTACAGCATCGAAAATTTTTTCAGAGATACTGCCTTTCATCTACCACGCTCAAAAGAAGCATTCTATGAAATAGTATCGAGCTGCTTTTCAAAGCGAAGCGGGCGTCAGAAGCTGAAGTATTTCCACCTTAAAGCATAAATTTTAGAAACTATATTAAATTCTGTCATCGCCATTCCAAGGGCTAAAATTCACGGTATAATTGGGTACTATCTTACCTTGTTTTTCAGTTGATGAACTTTCTACTATCTAAATCCTTAAAAGCGTTACGGAGGGAAGGACCAACCATAATATTGAGCAAGAAAGATAGCAAGCAATCAATCAAGCTCCAACAACTGTGTATTATTACACTGTGGATTAGAGGAAGTGCGAATAATTTTGCAGCTAACTGTAAGAATGAGTTTTTCAACTATTTCTGTGTCCCATTTATTAAATGAATTTTATCACTCCGATGTCTCCAAAGTTTCAGTTTCGCCTTTTGTACTTCAGTCGTTTACCTGCCAAGCACATAATACTAGACCAGAATAAATACTATAGTGCTAAGTGTTGCAACATTTTTACGGCTTTCAGTTGACTTAATCTCCTTGTGTGGTTATAATTTAATTTTTTTCTGTTTTTCCTTTTTTTATGACGAACGTGACGTCAATGTACGCAATAAAGGCGATACCATTGTTGCCGTCTACTGTAAGCGACTTGTTGTTCACCTTTCAGTAGGCACACGACCTTTGTGGGCCATTCTCATTCAGTTATGTTTTTGTGTATTGTTACACGTTCATAAAGGCCTATAGTCCAAACATGTCATTTCTACAGCAGAAAGCTGGTAACGGCTAGACCTCTGTGACTTAGAAAAATAACGTCGGCTTTCGCATGGTTAGTGACTTTATTAATTAACCTATGATACATGTATGGGACATTTTTGTAACTCATGATATACGCATGGGGCATTTTTCTAACTTTACACTGTAAAAAATGTCAATCAATCCCATAGCAATGAATGAAATTGAAGAAACAGGCTTAACCAATTCCAGTTCATTACATTTGGGGACAGGGCGGTATCTAGTCCTAGGGACCTAAGAGCTTCATTTGCTAAGTTGGGTCTCTCCTTAAAATCCTGTCCACTATTTGCAATAAACCCCCTGTTCATATATAACATTTTCACACAGAAAGCGCACTAGAACAGATAGAAGGCTTAAGCCCTTGACTGTTTATAACATACGCCACGGTTCCATGATTCCCTTCTACTGTATATTTCCGTGCTCGTACTTCACATAAGAGTGAAGAGAATCTCAAAATTTCTATTTTCTTTGAAAGGCCTGGCCGTGTGACATGCAAAATAATCAATAAGCTGTTAGAAACATAAGGTACCAAAATAAAAACACACGTGCGAACCAAGACGGGCCTAGAACTGAAGGCGTTTCGTCATCCATGCGCATATTGAGATTTATTTCTGACTTCAGAAGAACACGCAACCTCTGCAGGGAACCTTAATATCAACTCAGCCCCCCGTCTTTGATCTCCTTCATTATTGGATTAACGAGAAATGGCTGAAATGAGGCAGGGCGCCCGCACAATGTTGAATTATACTCCGCTTTAGACAAGGGCGCTGCAGACCATGGTGCTGCAGACCATGGTGCTGCAGACCATGGTGCTGCAGACCATAGTGCTGCAGACCATGGTGCTGCAGACCATAGTGCTGCAGACCATGGTGCTGCAGAGCATGGTGCTGCAGTGCAACTGTTGTTGCCACATCTCGCCTTTGGCACTCGGTGGCACGAGACAAGAAATTGCTGGTGCCAAATTCCGTATCTGCGTCGGTAAGTCAGCTGAGAAGTTATTGACAAAGCCGAAGTGCTTCAGCTGGGCGTAGAAGGCAATTGAGTTCGGGCTCAATTAATATCACGATAGCCTATATTTCAGTAGGAGTATAGCAGCGAAAATGCTATCGCGCCACAGGTGCGTTTGATTTTGCTACAATATCTGACTTATAACTTCTTACATAAGGTTAGCGAGCGCTTGATTACATGTTCATATTATTGGAGCTTACTGAAGCGATGCGAATATTGTGCTGCATTAATTGGCGAGAGTCAGCAAGATTCTACTCTTGCGGCTGCGTGCGTAATGGATTTTTTGCGTAGAGGTGGTGCTGTGCTGCAGGTTGTACTTGCAGTATAGGAACTGTAACTGTATTGTTCATCACGTTCTTTAGAACTTATTTGCAAACCCTATTTGTATTACCTATGTGCGTCTTCAATCTCGTGTACGCACGAGTCTCGCGCAACGTACAGTAAATGTCGGGGACGCACTGCCGCTTACCTTAGTTTCTAGGCTGTGTAACTTCATTTTCCGTTCTGACCTTCGCGTGAGATGCAGGGGCATCTCTAGCTTATTATTAGGTAATAGGATAGTGCTACTCAGTGGAGTGAAATTGTTGGACGTGATAACGTGACTTTTGTAAAGTTTCCGCAGGGTTTTCATAGGCTTCTAGTTTCTGTTAGGCGCTGGTCGTATTTCTATAGCGTATCGAACTTGCTCTGCCCTTACCGGGCGGCATAGGAGAACCTTCGTACGAATAACACTAACTATGTGCTTAACTGACGAGAGAGTAAACTGTAGGTAACCTGTTCCCATAACAAACTGAAGATAATCAAAGATGACAGGATAACCTTTCTATTATACAATTATCCCGTCATTTGGTATATAAGTAACTAACATTTTACGCACTTCTGAAGTCGCAGCCCCAGGGGAACTCTTGGTTAGGCCTTCCTTAAGCATACCTTTCCTTCACACCTGCTTCGCTTCTATCTATATTACGCTCCTGCCGGCGCTGCTTTCTGGGATTCCTCTTCTGTTCCGACCTGCTGTTCTCTAGTGTTTATATAGGGCGTGCTCTTGATAAAGTATAGTATTTTAGGAACAATTAGATTGAGCTTTTGTCCTAAACTAAGCCATATCGTCACCGGTTTTACGGTAATCTCTAATGAATTTATATTCCCTTTCTAGTTACTACAGTTAGAATAATGATAGAGCAAGCTGTCATGGCTACACCGTAACTTGCGATTACCGATACTCTACCACCGATGTAAGTAGTTCGTGAAAAAGTAACACCCTCTGTAAAACGTTACGTGTAAGAATCATATTCTTGCAAATATCTCATAATAATTTGTAAACCTAAGAAATCGTCTGAAAGTAATTAATATTTAAGTGCTCTGTTTTCGTTAGCGTTACTTTACAACAGTTCTATCTTGTGTGCAGATTTACAAAATAATTAGAAGAAGAATAAAACCATCGTGTTTAAATCCTTCTTTGTAAACTGGGAGAGCAAACTTTCATCAGACACGAGAAAGAAAGGCTCGTTACAGTAACGGTTAAGTTAGACAGACAGTAAATACGGCTGTATATAAAAATATCACCAGGCCTCAAGCTATGTGACGTTATCGGAGCAGACCACGACATAAGGATACAACATTTTGCACGTTCTTATTATAAATTTTAAACAATTGCAACATATACATCAACGTAACTGGCACAGATTCAAATAAACTTGACTGAATAAGAGATGCAGAAATAGAGCGCAAAATGCTTAGCGCTCTGTCAGTAACGTGGAAGTGACGAGCCAAGCTCTGATCGATGACGTGTAGTACACATCGGTGCAACATTTCCGTTGGGTGAAGATGGTCGTGTGCACGACAATTTCTTCTACTGCCTTTCTTTCACCATAGAAAATCTCTTGGAATCTGAAGTCAACAGCGAGAGATATCTGTGGCGGCAAGTCAACGGACAATTATTGTTCTAGCAGTATTTAAGATGGCGCTGACATTCGTAAATTAGTTTTTTTTTGCTTGAGTTATTGGTGTCAATTATATTTTTCAACAAAGTACTTTCATTGAAGAAGTAATTCTTTCATTACTTTTACCTTCCTATTCAGAAGGGAGTCTCAGAAGCGAGTTACACTAATCACTAATGTTTCACCTACAGTGCCTAGACATAAGTATTTGCACATCTCTATTTTTATGTATTTTCAAAAAATTAGGGACTGCTTTAGGTTAATTAATACAGGAAGTTTATATAACACATATATAATAAAATATTTAAACAGAACAGTCAAATGTGCACTTATAACAAGAAAATTTAACACAAGCAAAAGTAATGAGAGACAAAAGTATTTGACCCAAAAAATTATGACATCAGTACTTGGTGGCGTGACCTTTATTGGCAATAACAGCACGGAGACGATTATTATAGCTGGAAATTAACTTTTCACATTCACTTGATGGTATTTATTTCCATTCTTCCATACAGATAACCTTTAATTCAGTAAGATTTTTGGCACACCCTTTGTGGACACCAGATTTAAAAAGATGCCACAAATTTTCTATTGGATTAAGGTCCGGTGATTGGCTAGGCCATGGAAGAACATTTATTTTCTTCTTTTGAAACCATTCTTTCGTTAAATTCGCAGTATTCTTGGGGTCGTTGTCTTGTNNNNCCCTGTACATGAAACTATTCATCTTGCCATCAATGATATGAAGATCCCCAACACCATGGGCAGTAAAGCAACCCCACACCATGATGCTGCCCCCTCCATGCTTCACGGTGGGGATGGTATTCTTAGGGTCATAGGCAGCACCACTTTTCCTCCATAAATGCCCAGCTTCGTTTAGGAGAAAAAGTTCTATTTTAGTTTCGTCAGACCATATAACCCCTTCCCAAAACTCATTTTTTTGCTCCAGGTGGTCTTTGGCAAATGTTAAGCGGCTCTTGACATGTTTTACTGTAAGAAGAGGAGTTTCGCAAGGAGTGTAAGAATGAATGCCAGTACGGTTCAATTCCCTAACAATAGTTTTCTTGCTGACATGCAGTCCCTGAGACGCCAGTTCACTCTGAAGATCAGTACGAGTTGTCATGGGGTCATTATTCACCTTACGTAACATGTAGCGCCGAGGACGACCCATGATCTTACGCGGAGCTCCAGCTCTTGGCAGGTTGGTGACCGCCCCAGTCACTTAATGCTTGCGGACTATTGCTCCAACCGTTGAAAAAGGAACATTGACACGTTCTGCTATTATTCTATAAGTTATTCCCTCACTACGAAGTTGAATTATCCGTTTACGAATAGCTTCAGGGATTTCTTCAACTTTGGCAATTATTGTAGTGAGAGTGTGCGCGGCTTCAACGAGGCCTTGAGAGGTAATGATTGCGCCGGCTGTGGTTTGTTGACATTGCATTTGCTTCGAGATGTTTCGTGAACGTTCTGGAATAATTTCCAAACTAATTTATTCAAATTATACTATTAAATGTCAAAGATTCAACATCATATTTATTTTGGTCAAATACTTTTGTCCCTCATTACTTTACTTGCGTTAAATTGTCTTGTTATTAGTGCACATTTGACTGTTCTGTTTAAATATTCCTTTATATATATATATGTTATATAAACTTCCTGTATTAATTATCCTAAAACAGTCCCTATTTTTTTTTTAAATACATAAAAAATAGAGTTGTGCAAATACTTATGTCTAGGCACTGTATGTATAAAATGAAAAAAATATTCGGGATAGGGAATAATAAGCGTAATGATAGAGTAATAATAGAGTAATAGTATAATCGAGGACAACTGAATATTAATTAATTAAGTTGTGAATAATTAACTTCATCAAAAACTCTGAATATCGGAGACGGTAAGTACATTGCGAAGGATATCAAAATAATCAGAACACCTGTTCATGACTGTTAGAGTTTACTGGTGCGGACCGTCCGGCTTTGGCTGAGCGCCAGGAACGGCCTACAGTCACTGGCCGCGGCAGTTAGCTGCCTCTGCGGACGGTGTCTGGTATTACTCGAGGGCCGTATACGTCCGGCTCGTGCTAAGCGGCTTTTAGTGGCTGGCAGTAGAGACTAGCTACCTTGGCCCGCGTAGGGATCCCTCCTCACGTGCCAGACTAAGGGCCAGTTCACACGTCAATCATTTCAACGCGTTCAGTCAAACTGATGGACGCGGCGCGTTGAATTGATGGAGGCGACAGCAGTAAATGAGGGAGACGGAAGGATAAAGCACGTCGCCTTTTTCAACGAGCCGCGTCATTCAAGTTCAGCATAAATATACTATAAATACTAAATTTATCCTCTATAGCGTAATGAAATCCTGAATAAGTCGACATATATGCTTTTTTATCGTCACTTTAACGATCAGAATCACTGTATTCCGGTTCAACACAAGAAAACTAGCTAAGCTGAAAATGTTGACCCAAGACCAGTGGCGCCATCTCTGATTTCACGACGAAGAGATTGCTGCTCGCTCGTTTGACTTTTATCGGCTTATCAGGCTTTAAATGTCTTGAAAATAGGCTGTTCCCTTAAAATTCAGGCCATAAGATCATAGGATACGAATGTGACTTCAAACCGACGTGAAATTTAAGCGAAAATGTAAAGAAACGATATCATAAGTGAGCGCGTGGCTTCATTCATTTGACTGAAGGATATTTTCTACGGGTGGACAGCGACAGCAAAAGTGGACTCAAGGCTCGTGTTCATTTTCGGAAGTGAACGCGTTGATTTGAGGGACGTGTGAACTGGCCCTTAGGCACACCCTGAGAAGATCGATGGTGCTACCAACGACGTAGTAAGTCCGTTAAGGCTTTAAGGAGGGATAGTGGAAAAATTTCGGAGTGCCCGCTACGCCGTATTCAGTCCGTTAAGGCTAACAAGTTCGTGTTCTTTGTCATGTGCAAGACGGTAACAGGGATTTTCCCCACAAGTTGCCTCATAGACCTCACTCATCTCGAAAACTAGGAATCTTAAATTACCTTAACTAGGGAAAGTTAGGGAATCAAGCTTTTTCCCGGACGGTGTTTACCGGAAAACCAGAGGGACTCCCGTCTTTAGAACATCACCACTACTGATCAGCTACATAGCTTCTCAAAATCATTACACCAACTTTTTTTGGAAGGATACATACATATATATATTTCCTAAATCAACACATGTAAATAGTGTACATTGATATTCATCTAGCTCGCATCCTTCGCAGCAAAGTAATGAAAGAAATACATGTCGGACATACCAATCGCAAATGTAACGTACTTAGAGTGCATTTGGACACTCAGCAGTGGCCTGCTGGACACTCAGCAGTGGCCTGCTGTAGTGTAGAATCCATCAAAGTCTCCACCCCATGCTAAGAGATAGCTCGGCTATGAATTAGAAACGAGTGAGGGCGTAAGTTGGCGAGTGCGGCCTGATAATGATTTTATATAAGAAATGGAGTGCATTCGCAGTTTTTGCTCCTAAGCTCAGCAGTGGGCGATGAAAAGCCGCTTGGCTCTAATGACATCACCGCCGCTGTTCGCACACCTTTACCCCGTGCCATTAATTCTTCTAATCCTTATTTGGCTTATGTGTTGTTGTTGTTCGCATGCCCTATCAGTAAGTTTCAGCGAGAACTCTATTTATACGTGCTTCGAGGATAAAGGCAAGCTTAACTAAAATATGAAATAATTTACGATACGCATTACCTTAATATTTCGTGCGCCGAGTGCAATGCAAATATATATATATATATCGTCAGTATAATTCTATGCTCCTTGGTAAGTTGAGTTTCGTGAAATTTTGTTTCGTAACAAATCAAGTTTGTTGCAGGGAGCGTCGCACTGCGGCTGTAGTAGACACGCTTTATGCACTAATTTTTAAATAACTCTAGGATGTCATTCTTTTTCTCTGAGTACAAATATCGCCATTGCCAGTAGCGGTTGCTGATAAAAAATTAAGAAGAAATTTGTATATCTAATCATAGCCACGTCTGTCACTAATGTAGATGTAACACGAAATGACGCAGTTCTAGAAAAAAAGTGTCCTGGACGGCATGCTATGGTTACGGCGAATAGAAGAGCTGTTCTCATGCGCGGTGACTTTCCCCCGGACCCTTTCCCATCTTACTTCATATACTGCACTTCTAGCTCATTCTCTCTCCCAGCATTGCAGTGAGGACCGTCCCTGCCAAGTATTACCGAGATGCAATCCTGATACAAGTCACGAGCAGCGACATTTCTCATTTTCCTCCTGAGGCGGAATCGTATTTGGCGTCAGTGGAGATACAGAGAGGCTGCTTAGCAGCAAGTCTAGCTCCGCTACGTGGCTTGACAAGAACTTGTGGCTATGGTAGCAGCGAATTTGGCTATCTTAAGTGGTCAGAAAAGCGCCGTTTGCATCGCTTGACTCATAAAAGGTGCCATAAAAAGTTTTCACTCAAAATTGCTTCGTCATTAATGCTCTACTGCCACCCACGCGAACACTCGGTAAAGTTCTCCTTCAGGTCATTTAGCTCCCTGAACGGTAATAATTATCTCAACTCTTTTTCAAACAGTCTTCATCCTGTGGAAGAGCAAGATATCACTAGTCGAGAAATTTGAAGAATAAGGATGATGATTCAGTGCGGTAATCTGGTACTCGGCTAAAAATTAGCTGCCTCGTGGCATCTAATTAATTCTTTACTCAATATCCGAACCACCGCAACTTTCATAATTAGTTTGCAAAAAATGTTAGATAACACAGCCTGAAGAAAGATAAGTGAACAACATTGTCGCAGATTGTTGGTGAGAGGTTATACAGCACTTAGGCTTAAGAGGTTAGACAAATGGCCCTGGTATATGTATAAACATGGCTACTACAGTCTCATTTCTGAAGTTAATGTCATACCTCGCATACTGTATAAGTCATTAACAAGTCGTGGAACCTCCAACTCCAGCGCTGTCACTGATTCATATCATAAAATATCATAAATAAGACATAAGAAAATGCTCTGAACCGAACACAGTAACATTGTTTAGAGTGCAATTATGCCAATTTACACGTAAACAAGACAAGGTCGTTGGGCTATGGACGTTATGAGCGTAAGAGAATTTCGGTTCGTTCAGTTTCCTGCTCAATTTGAAATATTTTCAGGATACGCAAAAGATGAAGACCTAATGACGAGTGAAGAAAAAAACCACGTTATTAATCCTCTGCGTAGTGTTGTGCAATACCTCTAAACTTGATAGGCTATGCTCATAGAAATATAATATAAGGCTTGATGTCAGAAGAAGTACCGTCAATGAGACACGTGTTGTGTATGGTATGCAGTGCCAATTCAGAGTCATGGATGTTATAGTAGTACCGGTAGTTATCTTTTTCTTCAATGGCAAAATGTGAATATAAGCCGACAGAAGTTTGACGGTTAATATGATTACCATCCAGTAAGTATATTCTTGTTTTAATGGCTTATTTATTGATGGACTAATAAATGTTTTTTTGATGCCAGCCGTGAATATAGACAAACCCAGTGTCCATCACACCAGATGAAGTTGGGATCATTGTAGCAGTGCAATGCATCATTGGTACTTCCACTTCTCTTCACAACTGCACCCAATCTCAGCAAACCTGCGGAAATACAAACAACAATTATACTTACTAGTAGTAGAAAACTCCAGCACGTCCATTTTGAGGCCACTGTGTGGGGCACTAAGAGAATAATGCGCTTTTGTTAGCGTGGCCTTTATTTGGTGAGCTGCTTCTGTGCGCTCCAAGACAGCGCTTTGTTCCCTCTCGGCGGCCCGTCTCCCTGAGGGCAGAAGCGAACGCGAAGCAACCATCAACCGCTATTTCCCCATGCAATTTTGGACATATTTTTATCGTAATGCGCGACACTAACGATGACAGTACATTATCGTGAGAATGCATACATGTCCGAGCGTGTCCCATAATTTTGAAACAATCACTATGGAAATGATATTGGTTGGACCATTGTGCCATGTCGTATACCTTTAGAGCTGTCCTTTATCATTCGAAAGGAAAATCGACGTTGGAACTAAAGCAGTCCTTACATTGCCGGGCATGTATTACAAGAGCTTTAGCAGGGCACTCATGGCTATATCGACGCTCTCGGCAGATAATGGCTTGAAAGATAATTTTACCATATGGCCTGGCTATACATTGGGCTTAGTAACAATTTTTTCGTTCCATACCATTTTACGCCGCGTTTTTGAAATTAATATTGGGGGAATTATTGAGTACTTGTAAGGTGAAAAGCATGAATAACATACAATAATCTTTAACGACAGCTTACAACCTTAATGCTATGTAAGTTACCTAGAAGGTTTTGACTAAAACTCTCTTTTTCACTGATAGTTTGATGGCGTATGCGAATTAAGAGTGTCAATTGATATTTTAGGCACATCCACATTGACCTTTTTCATGAGAGAGATTTATTTGTAATTACATTGTAATGATATTACTGAGCGCACAAACAATTGAAATCATATGTAATTACCTCCACCAAGGAGGTTATGTTTTCGTCGTGCTTGTCTCTTTTTGGCTCTTTGTCTGTCTGTCACCAAGATAACTCAAAAAGTTATGAACCGATTTGGATGAAATTTACAGGGATTGTTAGGAATGTTAGGAAAAATGGATGATTAACTTTTGGTAAAGATATGTTTATCCGATTGTTTGTTTGTTTGTCTGCTTCATTTTTCTCGATGCCATAACTCAAAAAGTTATGGATGGATTTTGATAAAATAAATATGAGTTGTTAGGTATATAACAAAGAGTATATGACCAAATTTTGGTATTGATTTGTTTGTTCGTTCGTTCGTTTGTCACTCTTTTTAATTTTATGCTTCTTAGCACAATAACTCAAAAAATAATGAATGGATCTTTATGAAATTTATAGGGTTTGTTAGTAATATTAAAAAGGCATGAATGATCAAATTTTGATGCAGATCGGTTTGTTCGTTTGTATGTTTGACTTATATTTGTCATAACGTTTGTTAACAGTATAACTCAAAATGTTATGAACGGTTCTTCAAGAAAATTGAACAAGCTGTTATTAATATAAAACGGCACAAATAATTAGATTTTGGAGTTTATAGAAAGAAAATTATTGTTTCACAACCAATTTGAATTTTTTTCTACCGTTGCCTCGCTTAGGGGAGGTATGCGCTCTCAGAGTGCTCTAGTTCTCTTATGCTTACATTTCTTTTTTTTAATATACCTTGAGCATACCACAATGCTTGTTTCGATTCAGATTCTTTTCTTCGGCTCGATAAGAACACAGCTAGGGGTCTGTATTCTAATCCTTTCCTCATTTACATAATAAAAAGAAATCTTATTTTGAGTTTCCATAAGTAACAGGCGGTGTTTTAGCTGTCGATTGTTATCTAAAAATTGTTTCCCAACTTGAGGTTGAAGCGAAACTGTGAGACGACTTGAGCTGGTAATGGGACTGGAAACTTGTACTACTTTTGATTTAAGCTACACTTGAAACGGCAGAATTTAGATATTCCAGGTTTCTCGGTATTATATCGAATAATTTTGCATCGTTAATAGGATATACTATATATTGGCTGTATTTCTTGTCCACTCAGGCAAATGGTTGGTTATGTTTAACTGAAGTGGAAGTGATCGCCCCCACCTCCTTTTATGTTGCTTTTTGAAACCAAAGATTGATATACGGGATTGGTTGGTTTCCTGCATCTTTCGGAATGAAATTAGCGCCACCAGCAAAATTAATGGAAGGATACGGATACAAATTCTTAGCCATTTCTGGCGGCTGGGTGCTACATTTTTATGCTTATAGGTAGAAGTTACACAAGTTTCATTGGAGGCCTGAAAATATTTTCTATTAGATAACTTCCTATTAACTTCTTCTCTCGATAGAATGTTATTTTTTACGCACCTATGAGGAAAGGCTCATGGTATCTCGAAGGATCATAACGTTTTAAAACGTTCTTTGTAAGTTTACTTAAAGTGCTACGTTTCGATTGTACATAGTGGCCAATTGGTGCGCGTTATCAGGCCGCCCCCATTACATGGCCACCGGACGCTCTTTGTTCGTAGGAGCCAGCTTTGGGTTGGGGCTCTGGGTAGCGGAATGAGACTTTTTGGCGCCGATTTTTGGCGAATAATAAGCAGATTAAGTAAGGTTAGGTTAGGTAAGTTAAGGTTAGGTTAGGTATGGCTAGATTAGGTATGACTATGGTAGGAATGGTAAGGGTAGGTACGGTTGGGTTAGTTTGGTTAGGTATAGTTAGGTTAGTTATGGTTTGGTTAGGTAATGTTAGGGGAGGTATATATATATATGGTTAGGTTAGGTTAGGTATGATTAGGATGAGAACGGCATCGCCGATCATGTTACGATGGTATGATGATAAAGTCGATGGCAATACCATCTTTCCATCGGCATCAGAATAAAAAAAAACGCCAATTTTCATCGGCGATGACCTACGATGAAATTACCGGAGGCGATAGCCATCGTTCGGCGTCACAATCGACGATGGACCATCGCATTAACACATTTTAAAAATGCAAACAATGCATAAAAGCAGCATCTCTCACAACCTCGGCCTGTGTGCGATTTTCAAATCAGTAATACTATTCCTAGCTGATAAAAGGTACGAAATGTAAGGCCCAGGTTATTAATTGACATTGTTAGATTTGAAAAATGTATTAAAATAAACTTTGTAACCCCCTCTTTGTTTTAATGTTACTGAAAAAATGAATTTTTTCAACTCGTAAGGCTGTTTTTCTGTAGTTTTAGCCTTACTTCATTGGCATCGGAAGTACAACCGATTGCACGTTCACTGTTCAGTCATTTCATTGGACCATCTTTTCTTCCTCAAAACACCATCGCCGATGGAGAAAATGGCCATCACCGATTGTTTGATACGATTTCCATCGGACCATCGCTATCACCGATGGATTTTTGCGATGTTCCATCGTAACATCGTAATTTTTCCGATGGCAATGGTTTGTAAACCATCGCCATCGTATAGTCGCCGATGGCCACCGTGCCAGGCTCTGTGGTTAGAACCGTTAGAATATTTGCGTGGTTCAACCCACAATCAGGAGATGCACTAAATAAATAAATTTAGTCAATATTAGTGTTGATGTTATTTTCTTAAGTATGTGAAAGTTGACGAGTGCATTCTACATATGGTGCAGCTATTTCAATGTTAGTTTTTAGATATTAATCTAAAATAAAGAGTTTTCGAGTAATTTAATCTCGTCGATAGCTCCTGTTTCAATTTCAATCAGCGACAAAATATTCGTAGCAAAAAATAGTGGCACCAAAAAAAGCATGGCGCCAAAAAGAACGGGATCCTGGGTAGTCTTTGAGTTGGTGGAAATGCCACTTTAAAGGCAGATGGATATTTTGGTCCAACGGCATCCCTGAGACAAGATGAACAGACTGGTGCCATAGCTGGGCGCTCGGTCGTCCACAGTCTGCTCCTCCCTCTGTCATCAGGAAGTACCACCTGATTTTATTTTTTGTTCTCCTCTGTTCTTCTTTTCGGCCAAAGCCCTTGCTGGTGATGGTGGGGTCTGGGGCGCGTTGATAGCTGGCTGCTTTCGTAGCTATCGTGACTGTCGATTTATTTTGTTGTTTGATTATTGACGTTGTTCCCTCGTTTAGGGCGATTGCTTATCTGTTATTTTTTTCCACGCCTAATAGTTCGCTATCCGGATGTGGAGGTTAACCCTGCTCCTTGTAGTTCTGTTGCTCGCTCCTGCCACATCTTGTGTGCTAATGCCAGTGGTCCTCTGCTGTCAGTGGCTGAGCTCTATGTAGCATCTTCTAAATACCTCCGACAAAGAGGTTATGTTTTTGTCGTGTTTGTTGTTGTGTTTGTTTGTTTGTTTTTTCTGTCACCAGGATTACTCAAAAAGTAATGAACGGATCTTTCCAGGGATTGTTTTTATTGAACTTCAAGCTATTATACCGAGCGACTTGTCCATTTGCCCTCTCGAATTTTTCAAACAAATTTATATACATAGTGGATACATCCCTTCACCCCTAGCTAGTATTATCCTGAAAAGTCAGTGAAAAAATAACACGCGAAGCATACAAGTCGAAACGGGCGTACTTCCGCATTAAATGTCCACTCTTTTTTCTTTCCTTGTCAAAATATTTAACTGAGGAAAAACTCAGTCTAGAATTAAAGTCAAAATAAAAAGAAATCGAATTTTAATTGCCGAGCTTGCCCGGCTGAAAACTTCCCATACCGAAAGCCCGACAACACTCATCCGTCCACCGCTGCATTTGCTAACTCACTAGGAGCTGGCGAACCAATCCATTAACGTTAGAGAAATAAAAACTAAAAAATACAGAGGTGGGTTTCCTTTGCCCAATTATTAATCTTAGGTAACGATGCGCGGTCGCCATAATTTATCTTGAGGAGCAAACGGTTTGCCCTCATCCATCTGGGAGAAATCGTTAAAGGGTGCGAGGCGCATTTGAGTCCTGTAGCGGTTAGCGCTCAGAGGAATTTACGTGCGCAGTTTCCCGGGACTATCACTTTGCGTAATTGCCCTTGTGGCAACTCTTTGCTAAAGCTTAAGAGCTACACAACTGCTCCCTGTGCTTCCCAGGCAACAAACGATATTGAGATTAACCTCAAATCTCGGTAGCTCAGGGTCTGAAAATTCGTTTACCGGCTGCCGTTGCTGTAGGCAGCGTGGTGTACAACAGGTCCTCAGACCATGGTGTAAAATAAATTAATACTTAGGTTTTGTTCCTCAATGCTGTAATAAAGAATATTTTGTTTATATTCATCTTTTTATATGACTGTAATTTATTTATATCCACATTCATCTATTTATTTATAGATTTCGTTTTACACCTCATATATGGGTATGGCAGGATGAAAAGTTATTCCTCCAATTAAGAAAACTAACAGAAAGAGTACCAAGTGAAATGTATAGCTGGTAATATGCAAGCTTGCTATAAATTTTGAAGCGCATTTCTAAATCGCGTAACTGACCCTAGATACATCGCGGTGAAAAAATATGACAAATTCTTCCGAAGTTCTAAAAAGTTCGGTCTAATCTGATCCTGTACAGTGGCATTCATCCAGGCTCTTCTCTGCCGATTGCCGTCACCTCTTTTCTTCCACTCTTCGTTAATTTTTCAAGGGGACCACCCCATGGTAAATAGTAAAAATTTAGAATTTTGTTTTTTAGTGAAATTTCATCCTTGGATGAGGACGGACCTGTGGCCAAAAAATTTAGGCCCTGGGCGCATTGGAACACCTCTAAATGGGGGGCAAAGGCTCCCTCCGGGAGGTATAAATTTCGAAAGTCGACCGATTTGGCTGAATCGTTGTAACTATATGTAAACTCGAGAATGAACTCTATTTTCTTCGATTTTCCCCGTTTTTTCCGTTTCCTGTTTATTTCTGTTTTTCAGACGGGGTTCAGGTATTTTCATGAACTTTCAGCTTTTCCGATTTCACTGAAAGAAATTAATTTGTAGCTTTTGAGTATATTAAACATATTCAAAAATGGGAAATGGAACATTTTCTTAGAAGAAACGTTTTTTATTTATGTTTTTACGCATAATGTGTAAGTTTCATCGAAATTGTGCAATAAAAAGCATAGCGTTATTTATATGTGTGACGTCAAATTTACATCCGTATGGCGTCATAATTTTCAAGATATTCATAATTTCCGGTTGTTTTCTTTATGGAAACACCTTATTTGATAATGAGAGACATTTCCAGCTTGATACGACGAATATAAACAACAGATACAATTACAAACTTTTTTGGTTTTTCGCATCTCCTGTAAAATTTAATTTTTCAACATTCAAAGCTCCTCATCTCATTCAATATTCATGCTACAAAAAAAAAGACAGTTTTGGAAAGAGGAATTCGATAGCTATAAAGTCCTTATCTAGTTTTTTCGCTATTCGACCTGATTTTGCAGTAATGGAGAGATGAATTTGAAACATTGAGTTTAAAATTATTATATAAAATTTAGATATTTCAACTAAAAATAAAAATCAGAGGAGAAAGTGAAAAAAAAAACTAAATAAGGACTTTTATAGCAATTGGCATAGAGAACTAGTCCATTAATAACGGCCGGTATCCATGTTCCATGAATATTGAATGGGATGAAGCGTTTTTAGTAAAACAAGTACATGAGTTAGTCATGTAATTCTATGATAAAACGAAAAAGAAAACAAAAAAATATGGAGGGTAAAAACGTTCTTATTTTTTGGTTACATATTGTGTGCAAATTTCGTTGCAATCGGACCACAAATAAAGAAATTAACAAAAAGCTTGGGGTGGCCCCCTAAATCGGTTATAAGAGATAGCAATTCATGCTGCATCGATTTTTATTTAGGGAAGCGGAGTTTTATAATGAAGAATAAGACGACTGCTGTATTAAAAGTCATTTTTCAACAATCAGTAATATTCAAGCTTTCGATTCACACATGACTCATCCTCAGGTAGCTTAGGAGCTGCGAAACTGATTTCAAGTGTTGGACTGACAGACGTGAGTATTGTATTAATTATTATATAGTTTTCTCAGCATCAATGACACAGTACTTACATATATCAATCCATAATTTGAAATAAGTTTCGTAGTTTCTAATCTTTCTGATGATGAGTCACGTGTAAATCGAAAGCTTGAACGTTTGCCTACTGATTTTTGAAAAATGTGTTTTACTTGGAGGAAGCATAGGGAGGAGACGACATAAATTCTCGGCAGTGGTACCAAAAAGTAATTTACAGTGGCTTTTTCACACTGGTTATCTTAGGCGGATTCCTGATGAGCTCAGTTCTCATAGTCATTAAGTGGTCACACAATAGTTGAGAGGTCTGCACCAATTCAGCCTTAATCTAGCGTGAGCGGTTCGACTGAATGTACTAGCGAAAAATTATCCTTCAGGGGTAGGAGGGACGGACTTTAAAGGAGCGTCATAACTTGGATACCAAGGGCTTACGTAGTGTGACAGAAGAATTGCAAAAATAAAATTTTAGTCACTTGGAAAGTATATGCAGCTTAGACAGTTGCAGAAGAGCACAAGTTTCCTATTTTTAAAGTTAAAAGGAATATCAACATGCATCTACGCCACCCATTCTAGTCAGCCCGAGTGTCAGCCAGCCACCTCGCTCCCGTATACAGTTGCGAGCATAATTAAGGGACAAAAATTAAAAACTTCCTATCTCAAAAACTGTAAAAGGTTCAACACTGAAATTTTAACACAAGAGGTATAGGGATACCTTATAATATGCTAAGAATTTATTACGATCCGAAGGATAAGAAAAAAGTTATGTATATTTAACTTATAATTATGAATTTAGTGTGAGCAGAATTAAGGGACAATTTTCAAATATTGTAATTTAAATCTTAAACAACCCCATTTTCTTGCGTTTTAGAAGAAGAAGAAGACTGCCTACGTCATATTTAAACATTGCAAGTACTGCAAGCATGGCTACCCGGAAAAAAGTTGATAAATCTTTACGCATGAAATTTGTTAATTTACACAAACAAAATCTCAGCATCAGGGCAATCGCAGAACAGGTAAATCGTTCAAATAGTATTGTTGGAAGAATTGTGAAAGATTTTGAAGATCTTGGACGTGTTTCGAGTGTTCGGAAACGTGGGAGGCCCAGAAAAACTTCTGCTAGGCTGGATAGGATCATCCAACGCACAGCATTAAAGGA
>LQNS02000140.1:17851917-17891458 GCA_001587735.2 Parhyale hawaiensis
GAGAAAGTCATGGCTCGAAATCCAACAAACACTGAGGATTTGTGGACAAAGCTTCAGAGGAATGGGGCAGGATTGATATTGAACGATGCCGCAATTTAATTGAATCTTGCCCTCGAAGATGTGTTGAAGTCATCAAACGTAAAGGATCGTTCACAAAATATTGATTAACGATGAATTTTTTTGTTATATTTGTTGTTTTATTGCGTTTTTTGTCAAGTGTCCCTTAATTCTGCTCACACTAAAATCATAATTATAAGTTAACAATACATAACTTTTTTCTTATGTTTCGGATCGTAATAAATTCTTAGCATATTATTAAGTATGCTAGTACCTATTTTGTGTGAAAATTTCAGAGTTGAACCTTTTACAGTTTTTGAGATATGAAAGTTTTTATTTGTGTCCCTTAATTATGCTCGCAACTGTAGTGGGCCACTGGTTAATAAAGCTTAAGTTCCTGTTGTCGTTAGCCCAATACTTACTCCGAGAAGTGTTTACAGCACTCGTCTTATTCTTCATTCATGCTAGAAATAAAGCAACGATTCTGATTCCGTATCCTATGAACTTCTGAGGCATGGAGGAACATATTGCTCAAACTTTCTTTATACTGTACTAGTGGCTCGAGCCGTGATTATAAATGACGGCAGTAAATTAGTACTTCAGAATACCCCTGTTATCTCTTGTGCTTTCTACTTTCCAGAGGGCTTCTAACATAAAAAGGTTCTGTTCTTCTTGAAAAAACAGATATATATTATATGGCGTAGTCAAGTGGCATCTCCCGTAGCACCTTTAAACATGTCCAAACACAGTCTTGCAGGCGAGCTCAGATCCCTCAGCTGAGTTCCCAAGTGCGATCCACGGGTCTTAGATACCGTCTTCAGTGCTTGAATTTATTTCCGTCTCATTACCGTAGGGCGTGTCAGGAAAAATATAAATATATTTTTAAATAAAAACACAGCGTGAATCATTACATAAAACTGATTTTGCAAGAAAAATCATTACTGGCAAAATTATTCCATTTCTCATGATAGTTAGAGCTGCTCCGAAAAAGTACGTGTTTTCAAGATATTTGTTATTAGTATTCCAAACAGCAGTTAAGTGTGGCCCTATAATTGGGGAAATGCAGCCACCGTATTATTATTAAGTCATGGCCAGAAGAGTGAAGAGTCAAAGACTGTCAAAGCAATTTCCTGGTCACTATTTTTATTGACGTGGCGTACTAGTCCATTAAAAGCGGCCGATATTTATTAAGTCATTGTCTGTTTACCTCTCTGTCTATTTCTTCTCACGCTATAATGACCCTTCATTTCAGAGCAGCACTATATATACATACTTGGAATACGAAACTTTCGTTGTCTTTAGCAGACGTATCACCGATACATATGGACCCTGGAAATATACCTGATAATTAGTATTCCTCATGAATGCGAAAGACTCTTCGAATGAAATAACTTTTATTAAGAGCACAATAGGTTAATGTAGTTTCAATCAAGGAGGAGCATGGGCAATGTTTTAACAAGTTTAATTAGCGGCGGTACCTCTATTTATTTCACATCCACTTAATGATTTCATTTGTTTATTCATAATTTGGCCTCGGTTCAATCAAACCTCTTGAGAACTTGGTTCTCTAAGTTAAGCTCTCCTGCGAACTGTACATAGCGTCATCTTGTCAAGCCAAGCCCGTGAGAATTTTATCTGCTGATGCCCGCAAACTCAATTGGAATTAGTTCTTGAATTATCCACCAGTCTTATCAGACGAATGATTTATGGGAAGTGTTGAAGGCATTGCAACAGATTTTACGATATTTGGCCTTCATTAATCGATGATGTGCCTTACGCAAAATGCTCCAGTTCAGACACAACAGCGACTATTTCACTAGAAAGCAACTTTCAACAAACACGTATTATCATTCTGAGACAAAGATTTCTAAACTAAATAAAAACCTACAATCAAAGTTAATCTTAATGTAGGAAAGTAGGTTATCACCATCATAAGCGCTGCTGCCGCCACATATCCTGTGAAACTTTCTGAGGCAGAGAGCAATTATGTACAATTATTACCCTATGTAAGGGACTGTCAACAAACTTCCACATTTTTCGCCCCTTTCGCTACCGCTGATTGCAGCACTTGCCTGTGCGCGGCAACATGGTTCCCAGGCTGTCGGACGGCTGTACGGTTCAAATCAACCATAGAACTCACCGGTGCAAAACAAATTATCTGAGCCGAGCTCAAATTTTTGCTGGCTATCTATGCCCATAAACGTGCAAAATTTAGAGAAGCAAACAGAAAATTGTCATCAGTAAAATTTTGATTTCACGCCTGATATTTCAAGCAAAACTTACCGAGGCAATTTAATTTACCTTACAGATTCAGCATTACTTGCCTCTGCAGCGGCATGCACCACTCGCTCTGGCTAATAAAAATTATTGCTGTAACACTGCCAGCAATACGCAAACTACAAATCTCTGCAGAGGTCGAAGTTGCGTTACCGTGAGCTCTCCAAATTTTACGCTTGTATTTCCAAGAAAAGCTTCGCCTCTGAATTGCCTTTCATATAATCAGCAACCTCTTTACATAAGTCTGAAATGGAGCGTGAGCTCAGAAAGAAATAAATGTTTGGGAGCTCAACCCTCTAGTTCTCTTCAAGACTAAAACGGCTTGTTTTTAAACAGAAGCCCACCCGGCGACGCACAGCTGCAAAATCGAAAACTCTGCGGAGAAGGATCCCTGTGGTGTGTTGCAGAGCTATGAGAAAAATAAGCAGCAAAAACATCTCCAAATTTGAGAGTTGTAATGGCGAGGACATCGTTGGAAATAATTGGAAGTAAAAAATTGAGCCAGAAAATCGTGTAGGCCGAACGAACAAGTTTAGGGGGCCGCTTTAGAGAAAGCGTCGTTAGCGCTGAGGAGACCAGGCGCTCGTTTTTCCAATCTTCAATAACACTTGTGGGCCTGCGGAATAATGAGAGCCTAAGACTGCTGGGACTCCCATTTTCTTTAGCTATCATCTCGCGTTGTATGGAGGAGCGGGTACGCGACCTGGAGATTTGACACCTGAACATTTTTCTGAAGCACGCGTATTGCTGAGTGTTCTATTGCTGCGTGTTCTGTCAGTTTTAGCAAGAAGTTTAATACTTATGAGTTGTATATATGTATATATTTTGTTCATAATAAATATGCGAATATTATACTGATATTGGTGTTGTTAGGCTGATTTTATGTTTGTTTCTCAGATCATAGTAAATTTCGCACATACGTCAGTTTAGAAGATCCCTTCAACTGTCCTAATACCCGACCCAAAAATCCATGAAAACAGGCCTTAAAATAACCCACGATAATTGGTAAATATCTTCCCAAGCATTTTGTCCTTGTGGATAAAGGGTAGTCACCACAACATTGTTACATCGACCCGATTCTCATACTATATCTTGCAATGTACGCGAAATGTAAATGACTTATTCTGCTGGGCCAATAACATGAAAAGATGCTTGAGAAGTGGGAATCCGCTATACAAACGAGAAGGGCATAGCCGTTCGTAATGCCTAGCATCAGGAAAAGCCCCCTTAAAGTCAAGTTCTATTTCCAATATATGTATAATATCTATATGTTTCATTATGTTACGGATATGTGACGAAATATAGTCCCAAATTTACTGCAGCCGGAGTAATTGCCGGTTTAGTTCCTACCAAAATACAGAGGTATATTTTTTTCGTGCTACTAATACTTATCATAGCCCATGCTAGAAAATATTACGCATTATGGCGGTTTTTTCACCTATTGCGAGAAAAACGTCTTTCTTAGTTCATTGTGCCGCTATTTTATCGGGAAGCAATGACTGAACTGAACGGAAGAACTGGCAGGGAATTAATAATAAAAAATTGGCAGGACGAGAAAGAGATCTACTCGAATTTGAAGAAAAGCTCTTAGAATCTCAAAACAAACTTTGATATATATATATATATATTGTTAATGCTAGAACAAAAAAGAAGCTTTGATATGTATGATCTTGCCACAGGCAGTAATCCAAGAAATACTGGATGTAGTATAAGTCTCATCATACAGACGGAAGACACCTTCAAAGGAAGAAAGAAAGAAAAAAGTGGTGGTATAACAGTGATTCATGTTTGTGACGAGTAGCTTTCGCGTTGGCAATGGTCATCAATAGAGCGGCGTCGAGCATGTGTACGTCGAGTTACCGTGTCCTAATTTTTCTAGTATCAATACGGTTATCCATCTATGTACATGTCATGTCATTTTGAATATTTACTGGTATCTTTTGAGGCAGAACAAGTAAGAGAGGTAAAATATTTTCCCAGACATCGTGACGTGACTGGCTATGAATAGAAGAGAAGCCTCAACGGCCACTAAACGATAAGAACCTGCAATTCTATTCAAAATATGCTATCAGGCTATCGGGACAAAAAGAACGACTTAGAACTTTACCAGATCTTATGGTAATGACCCAAATCGCAACAATAATCCAGAAGGCCAGCCCGCAGAATTTCTGAATGGTCAAATAAAAGCCTTGCGAAACGGACCTTTCTTTGCACTTTGGGCAAAGGTATAAAGGCAAGGTGAACTTGACCGCGCCCTCCTCTGGGAAACCCACACGCACTGGTTCGTGCTGCGGATATTCACCAACTGGCCCCAGAAGGTTAAGTAGAACTGCAGTGACGACGAATCATTAAGAACTATTGCGTCATTGACGAAGGGTTCAATGACCCACGCCCCCTACCCTCCCCATTTCTGGGTAAAGTAAGTGCCCTCACAGCAGTTGTTCATACCAAGTAACTGCCGACCAAGCACACCAAGCGGCACAACGACCGCTTATATACCTCCCATGGTACCGATCCCGTGACCTTCAGTGCCAATAGTTGAGCACGCAAGGCTGCTTCTACCGTAGGTACCAAGTCCTCTTTAAAACATCCCCATCATAGCACTATGGAGTTTCCTGAATATGACCCACGGTATCTTGTGAATTTGCCTCTTAAAACTTAGAAAAATCGGAGGGCTAATTACCCAGGTGCAGCGAATATCATAAAGTTTTACCATGTTTCCTAAAAATTCGTCTGTCAACAGCGAATATCATAAAGTTTTACCATGTTCCCTAAAAATTTGTCTGTCAATTGTAGCATTTTTCCAAAATAAAATCAGTTATATTGAACGAACGATAGCCCTGAGGTTAACGTTGTTGCTCTCATTCCTTTAGCTTATCGACCAAATTAACACTGAGAATTTCCGACTTGCATTTTGGTTTAAAGTTGCAAGATATAAGAAGTTAGTATCATGGCATTGGAAAGCTGTGTAAATTATAGAATAATAAATGTTTTGCCACTCTATTGAATTATCTCAAAATTGGTCTGTCATCCGTAGTTCTGTGAAACGATGATGTCACATGGGTTGCCAGTTTTTTTATGATTGTTGACCAAGCCTTCGCGTTATACTAATTGAATCAACATATATACTGCATTGCTCATTCGCACCGACTCAACGAAGTCGGTTCTACTCAAAGCCTGAGTCTGCACAAAGGTTCACTTGAGCACTTCGGGCTACGAAGTTTGATATTGGTGGTCCAGTTTTGTTTGTTTTCTAGTTTGTTTTTGTTTTTCCTAGTATGCATTTCATGATTCACGAAAGTTAATTAATATAGTGAGTCGTTCCTCTAGGGATATTGACCGATGTGAGAGGGTATCATGTGAAGCAATTTCCTATGGATATGAATGAATCACTGAGGACAGATAAAAGTATGTCTTGTTACGCCTATAAAGCTCTCGTTAGAATGGGCTGCAATAATTACGTACAATAGCAAATCTTACTCTAAGATTAAAGTTTCCAAATATCAACCTACTTTTCGCAGGGCAGCTGATAAGAACCGTAAAGGTAGGTACAAACACAGAATCATCTCGACCGAACGTCCCGACAAGTTCATGCTGCAATACCTAGCCACTTAATGTAGCGAAAATACAGTCCACTGCACTACAGTCCACTGCAGCAGTTGCAGTCCACTGCAGATTGCCCAAACTATGGCGTCGAGGACCAATGACAAGTTGACAACTACAACCCGCCAGCCTCCCCCATCGCTACTTAGGTCAGTAAACTCGGACTGTCGGAAGCGGCTGCTGCTCTGGGGGAGGATGTTCAAAAGAGTCGTAAATTTACGTTTAAATTTGAAGCGCAAGTCACTAGGTCAACGTTTCTCTATGTCTAACCTAACGATTCATGTTCAAACCGAAGTTAAGGGGACTTAGCAGCAGAAGCAATTCCTGCAACACACACGGAAGCCAGCGATGGCGGAACAGCTGTTGCTCGAAATGGCGGGAAGTGTTACGCTGCGTATACATATAGTTTTTTTCTAATATTATCAGTTGTTTAGGTTACTGAGATGAGATTTTATATATTACTATTAGCTCCTATACCAATATTAAAGTGAATAACATCCAAAGTACAGAGTGCCTCTATACACTCAGTTTAGTTATCCACAAAAAACTTTTCTGTCGTCAACCGTAAAGGAAACTAGTAGCCCCTACGAAGAACTGCCGCAAAAAATGAATCGGAAGGCAGAAGAATTTGAGGAACAACATTATAGAAAACACCATTTTGCTCCATAATTGGTATTATTTTGGGAAGGATAGTTCTGTGAAATTTTATTACCAACGTTGTAACTCATACTATTAGATATGCGATTGCATTTAAAGCATTTACGACTGCTCCGTTCAGCCTTAAGTTTACGTCTCGATTTACGTTTGAATCCAGATAAGTTCCCCTTCGAAATGCTTTGAAAATTTTATCGTAGCTCCAATGGTACCCTTAAGCAGCGTTAAGGCAACAGCTGTTCGTTAGGTTTCCTTAGCGAAGTTTTGAACATCCTGGCCCTGATCCACAGTTCCGCAAGAGTTCATTTCTCTGACGGAGAAACGAACCGCAGACCCTAAAACAGCAGGAGCTGTTCTGTCGCGGGGCGATTATAAAAATTGAGAGAGTATTAAACTGATTAAAGAATATTGGAAATAAAGACTACTGCACACGAAAAAAAGTGATGGGCCATTATAGTCTTAGTGAGCTCTGTAGTTTTCTTGTCAAAATTCTGGACATTTTGTCGGTTTGATGCTATGGGTTCGCATAGATTCCATACCGGAATTTTCTCAGCACACTTCCAAAAACATCAACACAAACACTATTGTTATTAATGATTTGCGTAATGACAACACCTAAGTACAAAAACAGAATTTTGTTTCTGCCCTGTTACAGCTAGCTGCAGTAGCAAGATACGGAAGATCAAAGCTCTCTGCCAAATAGGCGAAATCCTGCGATGCGTGGCATGCTGAGTCGGCGTTTCCGGCTTTCAGATGCCATTACGGTATTGCTGACGTTGTACAGAAAGGATGGTCCGAGGGTTGCAGTTGACGCATGAGTCTTCCATCTCTAACTCTATAGATCTGACAAACTGTGATCGACTGCAGCCGTGCACTCGGCTGAGGCCAGCGGTAATCTCTCTGTCTATAGCACAAAACAGTGCATGGGTATTTTCCAGACTGGGTGTTCGATCAAGCTGTCTTTACTTTTACCATTAACGTGGCCATTTTGCTATAAACTTTTCCCCTAGGTTTTAAAATTGTTTATCGAGCAATTTGTACTTGTTTTTTTTTTTTTGTACTGGTGCTATGACATAGATTGCTTCAAGTTCCAAATTGTTGGGGAAAGATAAATATCCACTGCTAACCCTACATGGGTTTCTCTGACGACATTACACTTATTATTTTCTACACGAATGCTATTGCGATTATAATATTGTTGATTTTAAAATCCGTCTCTCCTGATGCTTGAAATTCTTATGCATCTAATAACATTATTTGCATGAAATGCCGCTCGTTTGTAGTGATTTTAACAAAATCAGGTTAGGGGGAAAATATTGAAATACGTCTTAGCCTCCGGGGTAATATGAGTAACTAAATGAGCGCTCATAAGCCATTATAATGCAAAAATATGCTATGCTTCTACTGTTCTAGACTGTTGATCTTTGGTAATTTCCTAACGAATTTGACCGCAGCAAGATAAACATGCGTTCTTGGCTCTACCATTATTGGAAAAGACCCATGTAGAATCCTAAAGTTTTTTTTCAATACTCTTGTGCAAAATTGTAATGTATTTTCTATGAATAAAGTTCCGCAGCGGAAAAAAATAAATAAAAAAAAGAAAGAAAATAAGATCATACAAACTGGAGTTCAATAAAAATTTATCCCACAGTAACTGAGCGGCCCGAATTTCCGTCAGTGTCTTTATTACCTCCGCTAAGGAAACCATATTTTTCTCGGAGTTTGTCCAAGATTATTTCTATGTCCAAGATTACTCAAAAAGTTATGAACGGACCTTTATGAAATTTGCAAGGAATGTCAGGTATGTTGGGAGGAATAGATGATTAAGTTTTTGGTGAAGATCCGTTTGACTATATTATTTTGTTGATCTGTCAGGTTTTTCTTTGTCGCATATCTCAAACAGCTCTGAACGGAGCTGCATGAAATCAGTAGGAATTGTTGGCAATGTTACGGATTACAGCCGTCCAAATATTGATGACGTTCGATCCGTCCGTTTGTGTAGTTATAGTACCTATTTGCCAAATTTGCTTGAAATTTCTCCAGTTGCTCTTCTCCAGTTAAATCTTGCAATCTTTCCGACCCCTGACCTAGAGCGCCTAGTTTTGCATCGGCGTCGGCCACTCAAAGTATATTTATTCAGTAAAAACTTTACGTTGTATTCAAAATTATAAAATAATATTTTACCGATTTTGAAAGAAAAAATGAGGTGTTAGTGTGATCACTCGCCTGGCACTTTGAACCATTTTCATTACCGATAAAATGCATACGCACGTCAAATTACATATATAATTATTGGGAATTTTAGCAATCGATGTAACTTGCAGTACAGTATTGCTACTTCGAGATAAACAAAAAAAAAAAAAAATACCTGACCTGCTGACAGTGACAACTTGACAGTTATGATTACAGACATTGCTAGTAAAGATCGATTTTTTTCCATTAGATTAGATAGGCGGCAGTAGACGAACCAATAGGCCCATTCCCAAAGAGTCCATAGAAGTACACACTCCTTTGGATGCTCATGTTTAAGGAGACGTTTCACTGTCAATATAGAGTCCAGCGTTGTCCAAACACTTTCACCTATTGTACCTCTTATTACCTTCTCCTACTGTTACGTGCCCCTATGGCTGAGCAAACTCAGTTCTATTAAAGATAATCATGCAAATAGTACATAAATTTTGAAAAGACTGCATTACAGGAGGGTTGGTCAATGAATTCAAATATATTACACAAATAAAAATCTCAATTTAATAATAAAATGAATGAAAATTACATTGTTTCAGCTGTGTGTGTGTGTTCCCTGTTTGTTCACGTACCCTCAATAACTAGGTATGTTGCGTACCCCTAGAGTACGCAGACCACAGTTTGGACAACACTTATATATTGACAACACCGTCTCAAGATCGATGGCGCCCCGACGCTAGTGTGATTGCAGCCTGTGCACTTTAGCTAGCGATGAATGTGGGAATAAATTTTGGAAATGATATGAAATTACCAACTGGCTTAGATGGTTATCATGACAGGGAATATGATTTTTTAATAGCACTAAACGATACGTATTGCTTAAGTCTTCTAGTTAACAGAGCTACCAGTTTTGTGAAATGAATGATTTCCTGCGCTGGGGGCCCGGCTCAACTGATTCAAGCTGTGGTACCTGGTGACAATTTTTTTTTTATTTCACGACCAACGTACTTTCGATATCCAGTTCAATAATGAGGCGCTGGGAGCTAAAATTGCTGAGCTCGTTCCCCAATTATCACTGTTTAATATTTAGTGCTATTTTGCCATAGAGTTATCAGTCATAGCTGTCATATTTACCGGATTTTGAATTTTCAGAACATTGGCAAAAGCCGCCAATAAACTCACCAGAAAACGTTTGTGCAAGACTCATCACAGGTTCGCTTCTTTCTTTCTCTCATAAAATAATCAGACGTTACTTATGTTGTAAGTTAAAGTCTTCCTCAACACTTGCATGGGCAAGAAAAAAAAACACGTATAGATATATGAGCGGGCTCTACAGCAAAAGCTGGCAAACTTCTAATAGTTTCGCTCGTTCCATGCTCGAAGTTTCGTTTTGGCAGCTTTATACCGACTTTGTTAACGCAGGCGGCTCGCAAAAACTTCCATCTCGAGCTGTATCAGGCGCATAAATTTCAGGCTGACGCCATATGCTGCCATCGATTTCAGGGCAACTGCCCGGCTCGTTATCCAGAGAAAAGTCCAATCGATGGCGTTTTTCAGCCCGAGTTTTATTTCCATTATTTCCATTCCCAGCTGAATCTTCCATGGCAGTGGCATTAGTTCGTCTGGCTCCGGGCCAAAGCCTCAGGAAGAGCCCATACGTAATGGCATAAACATGTCATGAGGAAGATGCACGAACTTGGACCTTAATATATCGCGAGCACATCGCTCTGACTTGCCTATTTTAACCCTATCTGCGTCAGGCTGTGGTGCCTCGAGACAAAGCCTTTTTCTTCTTCTTCGTAAAGTTGCAGTACGATAAAAAACGCCTGCAACAAAATAACATTGCTCGGTACGAGTAAAGTTAACGCTTTTGCTTCGGAAACTCTGTCCTTTTGCGAAAATGCTGTTATATGTTCGCATAAAATTCTGACCTTACATCGTCAGTCATGTTTATTTTAATGATAAAAAGTGAACATAAACTGTAATCGAGTTTTGGGGTAGGCTATTATTTGAAAAACTGTCAAATTTTTCAGAGACAGAAAGAGCACCCTCGTTTTGAGAATAAAAAAAAATGTGCTTGCATCCAAAGATACCGTCAAACTCAACTGAATTAATTTTTTAGATGATCCATTGGTCATGTCAAATTATTAATTTATAGCAATGACATAAAGCTATCGAATACTCGTTCAAATTCTCATAGACAGAAACAGTGGCCTGCTATTTAAAAAAAAAAAAAAAACAATGCTACTTGGCACCTAAAGATGCCATCAGGTGCGAGAGGGTTGATGCAATTAGTGTAAAACGCACATACGTAGGAGCAAGTGCCAAAATATTGCACATTAAATCGTTTCAAGACGGTTTACATTTTTAGGGTAGACAACCATATAAAATGTCACTGAATTCTAAAAAAAAAAACTCCACAATAGAAGTTGAACATTATGGCACATTTCCACTCACTATAATAGCTTCTTGCTTAAAACAATCAATGCAAAATTCAAGGAATTAAATAAAACTCCAAATGAGGCGAGTACAACATTGCTGAAAAGCTGCAGCGTATGTACTGCAATAACTTAATGCCACACGGATTGTACCCTTACTATACCAAATGAAAATTGGATTTCTTGTAAGAATGTCACTGTTCGAGATGCCAAGCATGCCTGGCGAACAGCACTATGGGCTTCTCGGGAGTATTAGCATGGCGCTGTCATTTATTATTATTACTGTTCCTGAAACAATAACGCCTGGGCGTCAAGTGACGCTTACGGCACAAGTTCAGAACGCTCAAAACACTGACGGGAAGAGGCATTTAAAAACATGGCTGACTTGTAGACTGTAGAATTATTCTTAAGAATATGGATCCGGCAATGAATTCCATGTAAACCGAGACCGGGGTATAAAACCCCAACTGAAGGTAAATAGGTACAGGCAAAGTCTACACTCGGACACCCGCACGAGCTGGTTCGTGCTGCGAATATAGGCCAACTGGTCCTGGAGGAGTAAGTACGGCTGCAGTCGACCATGGTCGTCAAAACCTGTGGTCAAGAACTATGCCACACTCTCCACCCTCCCCATTTCTGGGCTAGGTAAGTGCCCCATGGTAGCCATGCATACCCAGCAACTGCTGACTCAGCGCCCCAAGCGCCATAAGGTTCGCTAACCTGCATTTGTACTCAATTCTGCGACCTCCAGTGTCATCAGTTCAGCACGCAAGACTGCTGCTACTAGTTTTAACACCCAACAGTCACCGATACAAAGTGATGCTCTTGTGTTTCTCCCAGCGATTTTAGAAAAGGAATTGAGTATCACAGACCCATTTCTTTGCTTCCAAAAGTTCTTTATACAATAACTTGATAAATTATATACACCTTATATAACAAGTACCACAGCTGAAAGCGTTGTTGTCTAGTAACGCTGTTCATTCCATTAAATCAGCATAGTCAGCTGGGAAGTTCTTGGTGACACTGTTAAATATTTTCGAAGAGGCAATTGAGCTGAAATGGAGCAGCAGACAGAGAGAAAGATGTTTGCTTGTCTATACAATGGAAAGCGCAAGCCATGCAGTATCTTAAGCTGTCCTCGAGGCCCAGGAGGCTAGAGTCCAAGCTTTACGAATGCGCCTTTTCCTTTTGTCTCGTGTCGGTAATGAACTGTTACTGGCTTGGTTTTCAGTGGTTGGTAGCAGTTTTCCAGTCGCTGCTTCTCGCCGCCTAGTTTATTGAGGGCGTAAATTCGCTCTTAAAACCGGCTTTCTTATCACTGCAATTTGTGGCCGGCGAGGGGCATGTATACTCTAGTGTTTTGAATGAAAATTAGCCGGCCGAGTCTGGAAGGGAAAATAACGTAATTGCCTGGAGTATTGTGGCCGCATAAGTTTTAATATATGGCTGGAGTTGGAGGCCGTAACGTATTCCCAAGCATTTTTCTGTGAGTATATTTTCTTCATCTAAGATCTCAATAACCAGAATACATAGTATCTCTAGCGCAGAGTGCACAAATCTGGGACAAATTGCATCCTCGCTCGACTGTTGTAGCAATGTTTTTGGGCTTCGTGTTAATACTAGGGGATCGACGCTCCAAACTCCCTGGCCTTTGGAATGTTGCGAATGGGCTACGCTGTTACCTTTACTGCACGGTACATAGAGCAAGCATTCAGGAAGCTTTGCCAAAAACATAATTTGCGCGCGCTATATTGTTATCTTGATGAAATACTAACCAATAGTAACTGTTCTTGAGCTGTCAGCTACTCAAAGCGAATATTTTTCCAGCACGCGTTTGCCTGAAACCATTGAAGCGGAAAAAAAAAATTACTAATCCTTGTTGATATTTTAAGAAGTAAATTTTCTAAAATTGTGCTACACTTTCATTAGCACTGTAGTAGGATGAACTAACAACGTATAAATCATTGTAATTAGAAATTTACGAGTTTTTTTTTTTTTTTTTGCTTTGGTAAAATTGATATTTTTACCTCCAGCCAAAAAAGCTTGTTCTGATATAAACAACGACATCATGGTAACGCTGGCTAAGAGTCTACATATCAATAAAAAACTTAGCACCACAGTAGCAACTATAAAATGAATTATAGTCTAATATTAGGAATTGAAAAAAGTATTAGAATAAACGTGAAGCAATAGAAGTAGGTAAACGTTTCGGGAATAAATACCATCTTCAGTGCAAATTGACCACCAAAATAATTAGAATTTTAATGCGTAAGTAAAATAGAAACTTAAGAACACCTACGGAAAATTTGCTTTCTGTACAAAATATATAATTGCCCTAGTCATCCATTGTCGGATTTTCTTCCGGAGTCATTTGTGCGGGTGAGGTATACTCGGCGCACTGATACTCTTCATGAGTTTGCCTTAGAACCGTTACGACGCCATACGGGCCAGTGTTCTCGTTCGTTTTTTCCATCGTGTGTGGATGTTTGGAATGGTCTTGATGGCTCTGTCTTTGCTGGTGCGGGTATTGGCAGCTTTAAGTGAATCTGTTCACAGAGCTATTCTGTGATCTCGGGTCATCTCTATTTTTTGTTCTCTTCACTCGCTGGGCTGGTTGCGTGGGGGTTGTCAACCTCATGGAGTGTCTTTGTTGCCACGTTGGCAGTCTAGTGTGATTTAATAACAATAATAGTAAAAGGTTATAATAGGCAAAGTGTAAAACTGTAAAAATATTGCAAGGTAAAGAACTGCATTTAAGGTTTTGCGATAAAAAGGGGTTGGGAACTATTACTATCGTTTAAGGAAGGCTTCTCTTTCAAGATATACAGGGATTCCAGTATTCTAAGATTGGAAGGGTCAGGGTTGGATCCTTTGTTTTTTGAAAAACACCAATGAAATGTTAGTTCATTAAGTGTAATGCGATATTTTGTTGGTCACGCGACCCTCTGAAACGAGTTCTTGATTGTTTCAAATTGCGTAGTCTCTATCAAATAACGCCTTGCTAGCTGGTTCCTAAGTTCCTGAGGCACACTACGCGATGAAGTACTACGAATAATTTGTTATACATAAACTCAAAATACCATCATCAAAACACTTCCAGTTTCTACAATTCAAAGGGTGTCACTTACTCATATAAAGAAGATCGTTTTGAATCTGAAATTAACACGGTCACGTGATAAAGCAAGATGATAATGCATAGTAGCTAATACGCAGTAATTAAAAACAATGCAAGTTATATAGACAGGAAAGGAACTAAAGTACAAAGGACACCACATATGGAGATGAAAACCTAATGATACTTAATGTAGCAATATCTTTTTCTAGTCGTTGTAGAATACTTCGAACTTATCAGTTACCTCACATCTATTTAGAAATATATTGTCATAAGTTTGAACATATGCGAGAACTAGAGTATATGTACACAGATATAGATACTATGGATATGTACATATTCTAATGTAAGTGAGACAACAATTAAATATTTTTTTTATCCACGAAGGGCGTTTCGCTGCACCTCAAATCATTCGGTGGGAAACCCAAAGTTGTCAAAAGTGATATTCAAATTTTGAGAAAATTTGAGAGGCTTTCACAGGAATGTAGCTATGCAATGGAATCATCTAAAGTAAGAATGACAGTTAACATGTTTGCAAATCTTTCAAAAATTTGAATTTTATGGTCTATGCATTAGCTCCAATCCCTGTACGTAGCAATACAGACACACACATGTGCCGAACGAGACNGTAGGTTAGGGGAAGCAAGGACTGGTTTTTTTGTTTTCCATTTAAAAATTTGAACGATCCACCAAACGCGCAGCGCGATCGATCGATCGCGCAAATCCACCAAACGCGCACAACATATACAGTAGACTTGATTAAAGCTGTACATCCTACAATAATTGACGCAACAACAACAGGGCATAATGATCACAAAACATAAATTGGAAGCGTCGACGCTCNNNGCGATCGATCGATCGCGCAAATCCACCAAACGCGCACAACATATACAGTAGACTTGATTAAAGCTGTACATCCTACAATAATTGACGCAACAACAACAGGGCATAATGATCACAAAACATAAATTGGAAGCGTCGACGCTCAAATTCCATGACATTACGGCTTTGTCTTGATATGCGTATGATATCTACGATGACAGATGCGATGCAACCTCAACTGGACCTGGTAAAAGTTTAGACTGGAATTTCTAGCTTAAGTGATCATCATTAAATTCTAGTCTGAGTGTTCAGTTACTAAAGCGTTCGTAGGCTTTTTATGATGGTAAATCTTATATGCAAATAATTAGAGTCCGTGCTACGCTAAGTTTCAATTTACGGTTAGTTCTCTTTAGTGGTGTCCTTTGTCATCCAGTTGTTTTCACATCCGGATTATCTTTAAAATTTTAAAGTTATGATAGCAGCAGGTGTTCATACCTGTCTAGCTTTTGCTCATACCTTTGATAACTTCACATTGTGTGCACCCTCATCTACATCGTACAGAGTAACATTTCATGCCCTTCAAATAAAAAAAAAACTAAAGCATTTCGCTAATTTTTTTCTCAAGGCTCTGCGAGCCATTGCGTCATGAAACAATCTACCATTAGCATCAAACCTGCTCGTAACGAGCAAAACTCAGTTTATATATATAAGGCTTATTTTTTAGGGTTGGTCTTGCACCTTTTATACAGCAGCTGAAGCACTGTTATATAATAATGGACAAATGGCCTACGTCGTCATACACGACTTTGTATATTTACTGTAACAACCCCCCCTCCCGTCTCATTCTCTCTTCATAGCTCCCTTTCAAGAGTATCTTTCCTTTTTTTGCTCGTTGCGCTTCGATTCAGTTTGAGCAAAGAGAAACTATTCGCTCAGGGAAGGCAAAAAACATCAGATACAGTATCAATTTATCGACAACAACTAGCTAATGACAATTACTCCCTTAGACAATTACGCAAGTCAAATCAGTGCCTTATCATAGCATGCTTAGGAATGGGTTTCTGTTTGATATGTTAGATATGAAATAAAGAAAACCTTAATAATTCATTGTCATCAAAAGCCTCATATGAAAAATAATGAAACATAGCAAAGCCTACCACCACCGAATCGTACCCAATGCAATCAAACGAAACAATACCAAACTTAACCCAACCTGACCCAACCTACCTTTACATTGACCCCTCGCTTAGCCTGAGCTGCTATTTGAAATGATTTTTGAATTACCTAACTACTGGAACTCAGAAAACCTTATACGATCCATAGTTTTCTAGTTAATGAAGAAAAAATTAATTATATGGACTTTAAAAATGTTCAAAATACAAATTTTATGCTAACCTAATCTTGCCTATCGTAACTGTAGCTTGTCTTCACTATGCTTACCCTTTCTTAACCTAACATAACCTAACTTAGCTTAACCTAGCGTAACGTTAAGGAGTCAACCCACCGATTTTGTCCAAATTATCGATTTTTTTTTTTTTTTTTGCTGATAAAAGGATCCTCAGGTAGTGGTCTATTGTGTCCCAAACTTTTATGCGGCTACGGGCACTGTAACCCTTCAATAAAGGGGCCCAAAGTACGACGGGAGGAGATGGTCTTGATATGGCTTTGGCTTTATTTTTGGTACAACTTGATTTTTTCACCTAGAATAAAAATAAGGGAGTTTTCATGCTGAAAAAAGGTTTTGGAAGAAAAGTAATAGAGAGATATTTACAATTTTTACCTTCATTTTCTTTTTATCACAGTCCAAACACGATATGTTTACATTTTTCAGAAAATTTAGTTAGTGATCGAAAATTGGCTATCGAAAGAAAACAGAACAGAGAATGGACAACCTAGCTCTGTTTCTTTATTAGGAATGTTATAAGGATTCTAAAACTCTTAGTTTTCGACCAGCGTATAGACCCACAGACTTCTATTCATGTGAAATTCCAATAAATACCTAAAATATCCTTTTTATCAAAAGTAAGCCATAAATCGAAAATATTACGGGAGCATAATGTGTTTCTTTTTCAAAATTATATATGCTTTTAAAATATCACACTAGTTGGCTCACAAAGAAAAACGTTTTCTAAAATTTGTTTTCATCCCTATGGTAAGTACTTAAATAATAAAATAAAAATATATGTAAGTAAGTAATTTACAGGTAAAAACTGTGAAAACTATGCATTCTTATAATTTCTAGATAATAACACAACACGAGAACGGCATTCAAATTTCAGCCATAGTGACTAAAATGCAATATGTGACATTTCACCACAATATTTTACGTTGTTTGCCTATCATGTTAAACGCAATTTTTTTCCACCTTAAAATGAATAGAAATCAATCAGTTTTCATGCTAGAAAAAAAATAAAGACAGTTTTGGAATCCTTGTAACATTTCTAACAAAACAACAGCTGTATTTCTTCCAATTTTTCCATTCAATTTTTTTTATCCTAGCAAAAGAGTACTTAATGTATACAAGGAATTGTAACTCAGGAGGTAATTGTCCTAAGGGTAGTTGGTCTCCGTAGTAGTTGTTCGCGAGGGGTAATTACCCACGTGAGAAGGGAATTGTCCTGTAAACTAATGGTTATCCCGTTGCTTCAATATTTAGCATTCAAAAACTTGGCATGGGAATACCCCCTTGCTTCTAAGGTAAGTAATTTTCCGCTCTTAAATAATAAGATCTTACCTGAAATACAAAACGACCAGTGCATTATTGCTTCTACCAAGTAGGTTATGTTTTTGTTGGAGTTTATCTGTCTATTCGTTTATTTGCTTGTCTGTCACCAAGCTAATTCAAGAAAGTTATGGACGGATCTTTATAAAATTTACAGGGACTGTTAGTTTTGTTAAGACGAAAAGACGAGTTGACCTACGGTGACGATCCATTCAACCAGTTTGCTAGACTAGATGTTTTTGTTGGTGATATAACTCAAACAGTTATAAAAGGATATCCATGAAAATGACACACAATGTTTCGCAATGTTACGAAGAGCAAGTGATCGAACTTCAGTGATAATCAGTTTGTTTGTCTGTCGGCGCTTGGGCTCTATCATTGTTTTTTCTATACATTGTGTAGTAGCATAACCTCCAAAGTTAAGAGCTCATCTTCAAGACTTTATAGCATAATTAAATATGTTGATAGACATAATGATAAAATTTTGGTGATGATCTATTCGTTCCTTGGTGTATTTGACTACATTATGCTCGCCTTAGTGTTTGTTATAATTTAGCTTAACAAGTTGAATAGCTATAAATGGATCATTAGGAAAACTACACAAACCTTCAGGAATGTCAAGATACACAAACCACCCTATTTTTGATAATAATAAAAGGAAAATTCAGGTTTCAGGGAAAATTTAAAAGTTTCGTTAATACTGGGTTCATTTACGGAGTATATATGCTCTCTCAGAGCAGTATAGTAAGATTTGCACTATAACGTTGACCCGTACTTAGGTCAAGGATCCAATGAAATAACATAAGTACACATTTCTTTCTCATAAATCGATCATCGTAGCTGATCTGCAGAACAAAAAAAAAAAATCATTCCAGTCTTAATGTAAAAAGCCTAGAGATGAAGCCAGAAGGTAAGAGACCTAAGTGCTGAAATAGAAAACATGTAATTTTGCTAAACTAAAAACAAACGAAAAGATCACTTTTACTCATGAACTGCTCATACGAGCAGCAACTTTAAGCACAGTCTGCTATATAATAATACACAGTTTGATTGCTGGTTGATTACTTGCTTGATTAGTTGGTTTCTCTGGCCCCTCTAGAGAATTAGATTGAAGAAAGGTCATGTGATCAACATCAAGACAACGAAATATTAAGAAACGTGAACCTCAAATTGCAGGAAATACAAGTACAATGACTATAGAGTGATACTGCTGTAGATATTGTTGACGTTTTTCTCATGAGCCTAGGAAAGAAAGGCTACTCTTCTACAAATCGCTTGTTACTGCAAATTATTCATACGTAGTACTTTTACCAGTACGTATTTTTTTTCACAGTATCAATGCGCCACTCTATGCAGCTTCCGTTTTTCTTATCCATTACCCAGGGTATTTTTTCTTCCGTTACTAAATCTCTTCACTAGGGATAAAAGTGTCCATGCTGAGTTGACTCAAAAATTCTAAACTGCAAATTTTCACGAGCATACTGCCTTGTTATACCTATCGGTAGCTAGAATACAAGTGTCGGTAATTATCTGTAACATTAGTAATTGTCTTTCCCTATTCTTTGGCACGGAGGTAATATTTGTAAGAGGAATAAGCTGAAGCTCGTTCTCCGCGAGTACCAAAAAACGGCGAAATGGCTCAAATCAACTGGCTGTTAAGAGCGCTTAGAACAAGTTTAGCCTGTATAGAACTTCAAAATCGATTTGGAAGTTTCCGTGAAATAGTTGAAAGGGCATGGAACAAATTCTAAAATCTCTGGCGCCGCGCATAGCGTGGTTCTTTGCAAAGACCGTATCACGGATACATAATTTTAGCTAAATCTAATCCTTTAAACGAACAAACAATTGGCTGAAACCAAGGAGCTTCTAATGGGAGGAGCAAACCCAAGCACTCTCTGGGCGAGTAAACACATCGCTTTGTCACGTGATCGAAGCTGGCGTTTGGTGTCCTTAAAGTGGCTGAAGTGGCAGTGGTCAGCACATATAATTAAGGAAGATACAGACAGGCAGTTCTTTAATATTTTTACAAAGACAACTGTGTCTGAAGATTTATATCCCAGTGCTCACCCCGTTACATTCATCATCAGATGGTATACAGGATACAAGTTTCCTTTACATACTTCCATCTGCTCGGAATTTCGTCGATAGTTAATGGCTATAAAAATTTGAGCTCAGGACTCCTTCCTATATAGGCTGCGTGAGGCAGTGCCGTTCTCCGATTGGATAAGCCACTCAGCCAGTTTAAAGGAAAAGCTTACTCGCAACGCTCCCGTAGGATAAATAGAGAGGCTGCGCTCCTCTCTATTAGAACTTCCTTGGCTGAAACCAAGGAGCTTTGATAGGTAGGAGAGAGCCCTGCTGCTTTAGGTTGGCCCAGCGTGCGTTCCAACTATTCCGGTGTGGCTGCGACGCCTTCATGAAAGTGAGTGCCTCTGGCACCCGGCGGCACTCTCGTCGTTCGCGACGATTTTGCATTCAAGTAAGCTTTCTTTCGCGCGTCACCTCCAAAATAAGAACTATCTAGCCTAACCTAACCTAGCCTAATGTAACCTAGCCTAACATAACCTTACCTCCTAACCAAACCTCCTAACCTAGCCTTAAATAACCTAATCGAACTTAACCCAACCTAACCAAACCTTATCTAACCTTACCTAACCTAAATTAACTTTACCTTACCTAACTTAATCTTCGGCACATCGAGCAGAGCAGCACACGAACTTGAATGCCGCCCGCACGCACACCATCCGCGTACACAAGCACGCACGCAAATCGTCGCGAACGACGAGAGTGATACCCGGCGACTGCAACGAACATTCGAATACACATGAAGGTCATTGGAGGAAGTAACGCGGGAGAAACAAACAAGCCGATGTACTTATATGCAATTAGCGTATAGGGCGACTGGCAGCAGCCTACACCGGAAATCCATTTCAGAAACCTTAGCTGCACGAGGCTCATAGCTCCCTTCTCTCTTTTAAGTGAGGGTTCTGGAAGGAAACCTTGATATTTTCGAAAATCGTTTCCTTTCATTAAGCAGCACCTATACATCAGACGGACGCCCAAATAATATTTTAGACCTCTAGTGTAACCCTAAGTGGTTGAAATAGGGGGCTGGGTGAGGTTTTTTGTAAAATCGAAAATAAATGGGGTTTCACTCGGGTACTTTTTGCAGTAGAAAACGAGTTATTCAAAGAAAACGGTTTTTGGCGGGAAAACCGTTTTCTGCGGCAGAAATGGAAAAAAATTACATGAATCTAAACAACATTCTTTTTCAATTTTACTTACCTGTGCTAAGCTGCATCCAAATCTGAGCATAAATAGAGAAACCAAACTTGAATCTGTTGGCCGGAATTTTCATGGTGAAATTTGAGAAAACGACTTTTGAAAAAAAGGGTTATCTTTTTTGTTCCAATCTGAATGAAACTTGGTACATATATGTAAAATCGCAAAAGAATGTAGATTAGAATCATGTACTTTTCTTTATTTTCGCCGTAGAAAACGAGGTATTGAAAGAAAACGGGAATTTCGCCGCTCCCCCTCCTCTGATAAGTTTTTTTTCGAGATCAACCTGCATCTCCTCCTACAGTTTTTGAGCTACAGAGATGATTTTGGTATCCAACGAAGCTGATTTTAATCTTCCATCAAAGAATTGGTCGGCGGTTTTAATTTTCGAATTAGTAAATTCTTTGGAGTGATGCTTTTTAAATAACGTCAGCAATTTTTTTCACATTTTTTGAAAAATTTAAAAACTATATTGAGTATCAACACTTCTGATAGATTCCTTTATTGGGCAACAAATTTGACTACTTTCGGAACACAAACCAACTCTCGCTCAAAATCCTAGGAGAAGATGCATTATTTTCCCCTAACCCTATTTTTGGCATATATATTTTATACTAACTCCTTAACTATGCAAAAAAGAAAAAAAGTTTACGTGTAAAAACATATTCTTTTTCGATTTTACATATAAGTGGCAAGTTTCAGCCAAATCGGTTGAAAAATATTTTTTTTTTTTTGTCAGAATTCTCCCCTTAAACCTCCTTGGATGAAACACTAAGCAAATCCTACTTCCTATTTTGCCTCAGAGGCTCTAACACCACCTTTCGGCATTACTTTTCAACTCTCTAGCTTTGTGACGTCATCAAAGCCAGAACTCAGTAAAGTTTACTCCGTTGTTTGAATGGTATAGAGAGCTTGTGTTAATTGCTCTTACATTATCTCCATGTTCTTCAGATACTAGATGGAATGAGGCCAACTGCCATCGTGACTGTTTTTTTTAGGTATTTAGGTACTTATGAATTACTCATATCATTTTCCGATGTGGATGGTCTTACGCGCTTACCTCTATCTATACTGTTCTTATTTTTCGGTATTGTTTAAACTCATTCTTAAACTGTCACAATAATAAGCATGATAGTGACCTCATAACCTGAAAATCAAGAATAATAATCTTAAACGTACTGCCTGCAGGCGGTATCGCTTCAATTTTGAAACATTTGCTGGGCCAAGAATAAAGCTGTATAATCAACTGGTTATCGTTTTCTACAAAACCTGTCATGAAAATGTACTTTTAAGAGGCGGTGATCATGGATTCCTTCCCTTTCCAGTAGTACTGTAGACACAATCACGAGTTAAATTTTCGAACAAGAGAAAGTATACACTTATAACCATTAAGTTTTTCATATCTCTCCAGCAATGACCTCACCCACCGACTCTACATAGAAGCAAGCTCTATATCAATTCGAGATATTAAAAAACTAGGAGCTTCCAGAATACTTCCTTACCGAGATGCCTGACCGCATCTATATGCAGTTGAATTTTAGTAGGCTAACTCTACCTCAGTTGAAATTCTATTATTTTCCAGAACCTCCGAAGTTCTTGCAGGCATCAACATAAAGTTCCTGGGCGCTTCGCTCCGCCACAGGCGTCCAGTTCAGAGATGTTCGAGCTTTTTCCAGACCAAACTTTTGCCTCCGGCTCCCCTCGCTGATTTTTAATTTTGTCCGTCTTATAGAGTGTTTAGCCGGCAGCCGTGAAAAAATCGACACCGCAGTTGTTTAAACAATGCCAACTTTATGGAGTGTGTTCTTTTAAAACTAATGTTAAGAGATATTGAGCAATAAGGTTGAACAAATTTAGCAGAAGGTTTGAAGACGCAGGATACATGCTGAAAAACAGTAATGGCTCATTTCTAACGCACATCTGCAATTCAAGTTAGAGACATTAGGGCAACGCATGACAATGTCAAGAATTGAAGGCAAATCTGAGGAGTCTTGAAAGATTATTAAGCTCACAAAACAATGAAATGACTTTGAAGGACTCTGCTATGTATGGAAGAAGCTTAAAATTTCGTGAAACGCATGTTTACAAGCTGAATTCAATATATCTTTTGCAAGAGATAATAGTTTTTCTCAGATCTCTATACATTGATCATGATAATAATAAACCTCATGAGGTTTTGTTTTGTCTTAATTTGTAAAATTTTCCCGCCGCAAAACTCCACACTAGCTGCATGGTGTTCAAAAGTAAACTCAAAAATTTATGCCGATTTAAAATTCACTTAAGAGACAATTTATTATAATGAAGATTCAACTGATTTTTAATATAAATCTGTTAGTAGTAACGCAACCAACAATTTTGGCGAACTAAAAGAGTTAGAGGCAAAAATTTCTAGGAACATAAATTTCTAATTTCTAACAAGATCTTAAGACTGCAAATAAAGTTCAAATGCAAAGTTACATACATTGAACAATTGACAGCAAGATGGCATGATATTCCAATCAGTTGACGATGTTCATTTGTATAAACGAAAAATGTTTTGCAAGAGAACACATGGCTTTCAGGCAGTAAACCTGCTTACATAAAAATCACGATCTAGTTCACTCAACTTACAAACGCGGCCATAACGGCGGCCCTCTCGGCGGCTCTTTTTCGCGTTGCACCGTCGCTGTAGGATAAATCTCGACAATCTCTTTTCATTTCCACATTTTTCAACTCAACTTACATCTAACTTGCTCCTGGCAGAAAATGTAGAGTATTTCAAGCACGATTTAGCTGTAATTTTGCTACTTTACTGCACATACATACTGAGCTTAAAAATCCATAACTTTTAATACTTTAGGCTAAAACTGTTAATAATTATACAGGAAAGTGTGAAAAATAATTACATAATAGCTTTTAATTGTTAAATCTAAGCACCGTGAATGCTATGGTGATTGTTCGTGTTGGCTTAAAACGAGTCCGAAAATGAAAATACTGTCACCGCACCGTCAGTCTGTCGGACCGCTGAAGGCGGTGTTTGGTTAATGGATTGATAATAATTTGAAAATCTCACTTTATGCATTTGATACAAATGCTTTTTGTGGTTGTTTCTAGTTGTTTCTATGGAAAACGTTTTTTGTTGCGTCGTGAAACGTTAGTTCATTGGAATATACATATCCAAATGCTCTTAGTACATTTTGTGCGCAAAAGAAAAATACCTATAAACTGATGAAAAAGACGACACTTCATATTCATAGATATAAGGACTCGATTTACGAGTAACAATCATGTACCCGCTTTTATTTCATACTCGGACTTATATTTAATAGTTGAAAGACAAGGTTTAATGTGATTTACGTATTATATATGCTTGTTTTATTTACGGTCTAACTGAAGTATATCATCATTTAACAAATATCTAGCGGCTTTTTTCAAGAAATCTGACGGTTTGATGCACTTTAGAGTGCATCAAACCTAAGTTCCTATGGGGTCGCCGGTTATTTTTTTCCCATAGAAAATCAACTGGGACTTTAAAGTTAAATATCTCGAAAACTAAGCATTTGCGACGAAATGGTAGTTCATGGAAAAAATCTCGAAATGTCTCATATTACCTGGAGAAGTCTTAAAAATAATGAAATTCTCCGTTGTAGCTAAGCTTTACCTCTACCCAAGCCTTACGTCGCAACTTATCCACTCGAAAAGAAGATCATTAATTTTGGTGGCATGCATAAAATCGCTCATATGGTGACATGCATAAAGGCGCTCATATGGTGACATCCATAAAGGATTATGATATATGTTTCATAGGAGAAAAGATATAGTCATGTTACAAATGTATACCTAATACTGGATGTGATGAATATTGAAATGACCTTAGAGTTTGTAAATTATACGCAAGTGTTAGGTTTGAACACGGTAACTCAAGAGATCATTCATTTGGTAGGAGCAAAGGTGCTAATGACATCAATTGCAAACGTCCATGCAGGAGGATCAAATTGTCGAGAAACATCAGCTACACCACACGATGCGTCTTCCTGCGCAGCCTTCTTGAAAAAAAAAAAAAACAATCAGTGTTCTTTTGAAACGCAGCTCACCAACAGCTTCTGTGGAGTGTTTTCCTTTATATCTTCCGCTGAGTAACGAGGAAATTGTTATGTGAAATAACTTTCACAAGTACGAAAATAACAATATATATTTCAGCAACAAAATTATAGCTTGCATATAAAAGTTAGTAAGATCACAGTACACTCGGAGACTCTCGGACTTCACCACCGACATTGATACTGGAATATTAGGAACATCGAGATAATACTCACTAAATTCATTTTGTCGGTGATTATGCATGGGAGTATAATAGTAGCAACGTATGCCATATACAATTTATAACAACATAATTGCGTATAATACTAAAATCATCCTGACTATTAGCGCCTAACAAATAACCCTAGCAGGTATAAAAGGATTGTATAACAGGGTGGGCTTAACCGTTTGGAATGCACATCGGTTCTATTTCATTACGTAATTATTTCATTCCATGCCCAAATTGAAAAGTGATCGTTTGGTACCAGAGACCACCGCACTGCTGCACACGGAGTCTCACACTTTTACACTACGTTGTTCATGAATAGACAGAAAATAGTAATGTAATATATTTACCATATAATACAGCTATCGTGGTTGAAGACTTTTAATACACAAGCAAAGAATGTACTACTGTACCGTCTTCAAGTATGACATAAAATATTTAGATACGACACTGAAAAAGTAAATAATGTTTATCGAAAACTTTTCAGACAGCGAACCAAAATGGGCCACGTATGAGCGGTTATAGCTCTCTGTTACCGATATCAGTGCAGTGATCATCAACTGGCCAAATGGAGAGGAAAGAGATCCTCATTCGACAATCAATCAAAACAGGTGTTTGTTCCCGTTTCCTCCAAGCAGCAAGAGACTGTAACTTTTGTGTTGCTGTCCTTATCGTTGTTTTCACTCACTGCGAAGTGTTTTTTATATTCTTCTTCGGGCAACCAAAATCTAAAGTTTTATATTCTGTGAGTGGCCACAGCTTCAAACATAACTGAGTTTCAGACAAAAAGAAATGCGCATGCAGAACTGAGGATCGTGGTCTCTCGCTCTTTTTTTTTTTTTTTGCCACATACAGTCCTTTAGGAATTTGGTGAAAATCGTGTAGTATCGTTCTGAAAGAGGCTAGTGCGTTGGAGTACATACAAAAAATTCTAAGAAAATTTCTCTCATAGTGAGACAGCTGAACCGTTCCTGATGAACTCCACTTTCTAGAATTGCTTGCCTCTAGCACCGATCTATAGCATCATTAGGATCGTAACGAATGATGGCTCATAGAGCCATAGGGAGCTCATAGCGTATATCCCGGCCGCTCTCTGGGAATGGGTCTGCTAGTCAGTGCACTCCCACCTATCTAATCAATGAGTAACTAGCCTCAGCTTTCTTTATAATCTCAAATTATATGGATTGTTCACCCTCGAATTCAAAGACGAACATATGTCTTGCGGTCTATTTCACCTCATCCTAACACTTGCCAAGATCGTCACACATCGAAATGACAGCGAACTTAACGAAAATTTAAATTTAGTGAACGTCCAGGAACTTTGGTGACAAACGCTTCACACCACGCTGAAACAACTGCATTCCTAAATTACCTGTCTCGGTAATTCAGACTTTCAGCTAGTCAGAGTTGGCTGGATCTGTAATTCATTCATGGAAGACCACATCACACAGTTGTGTATTCCCGATAAAGACTAAAATTCGAGTGTACACTTTGGTCGCAGCCTCGATGCTATTGAATTCCATTCGTAATTCGTAGCATGTATGTAGAAAATTCATTGAAGCACCGACCCTCTCGGTTTTGCAGTGACTCCGTCTCTGTATCGTACCCTAAGAGGCCCGGATCAAGTCAAGGACCGGAAGCAATGGATTTAACCTACGTGGAGCACTCTGGCATCGAGCGGCGAGGGGAAGTCCGGCGAGGGTTTCTCAAATTAGCTCTCACCACCGACTCCTTGTCATACTCTTAACACTGCCAGATTTTCGAAATTCTAGAATACATTAGGCAAAAGAAAACTTCGTGAGGTGTAACCACTTTTGGCTAGATGATAGATGAACACTAGTATTATTTTTGTAACTACCTCCGCTAAAGAGGTTATGATTTTGTCGATTTTTTTGTCTGTTTGCCACCAAAATAACCAAAAATTTAATGGATGCATTTTTATAAAATTTACAGGAGTTGTTAGGTATGTTCACAAAAAGTTAATAATAATATTTTTTAGATCTATTGGTTCGTTTCTCTCTGTGTTTGACTTAAATAATATGTGTTTGTAAGATACATTACTCAGAAAGTTTTGAGTATATCTTTATGAAATTTACAGGAATTCTTAGAGTTGGTAAAAGCCATAAGTCATAAATCATCTAGTTTTGGTGATGACACGTTTATTTGTTTGTGTTTTTGACTAATATTTGTCAAATTGCTTGTCATAACATAATTTAAAAAGTTACCAACGGAATTTCAGGAAAATTACAGATGCTGTTATTACTGATAAAATTTTGTTTTGTCAGTAATAATAGTAGGGCACAAACGGCCAAATTCTGGTGCTGATAAGAATTAAGTTAGAGTTTCAGAAACTCCACCAAGGAGGTTATATTTTCGTTGAGTTTATCTTTCTGTATGTGTATTTGTCTGCCTATTAATATAATTAGTCAAAAAGTTTTGGGCGGATTTTAAAGATTTTTTAGTGAAATTTCGGGTTTATTATTTACCTATGTCTGTCTCATTTTTAATGCCATAACGCAAAAAGTTATAGGCAGATTTTTGTGAAATTTACGTTAGTTGTTAGATGTATCACGAACAGTAAATGACCAAATTTTTGTGCAGATCTGCTGGTTCGTTTGTCGCTGTCTTTAAATTGATACATGTCTGCACAATAACTAAATAAGTTAGTAATGGATCTTCACGAAATTTACAGGAGTTGTTAGTGATGTTAAAAGGCATAAACAATTCAATGTTGGTGATGATCGGTTGATCAGTTTGTGTTTTTTACTAATGTTTGTCAGAATGTTTGTAGGTAGCTTAACTCAAAAATTCCTGAACGAATCTTACAGAAAATTACTCAAGTTTTTAACACGGTTAAAAGGCACAACTGATTAGATTTTGGTGTTGATACAAAGAAAATCATGGTTTCAGAACCAATTTGAACTCTCGTTACCGTTGCTGTGCTTGGAGTAGGCATGCGCTCTCGGATTTCTCTAGTTACATATTATGTTTGTCGCACACAAGCGCCTATGCCTCCCTCTAAAATTAATGTCATCTAATCACTTCAGCTACAAAAAAGGCAATCTCTGGGTCAGAATGCCGGCTAGGTGATCGTACTTCAATTTTTGTTGCCAGGGAAAACTGCACTGCCATTTCTAGCTACAGTTGCACGGCTGTATATACATATGCAGCCGGTGTTTTGTAGCAGTCCATTATTCTATGCAATTACGTGTAAGAATTATTTTTAGGAAGCAGTAGGGTGTAATGATAATTAATACATTGGCAGAATACACGACTTTTCTTAGGAAAGCATTTCTTTTCATCGACCCACAATAGTAGTCTGTTAGTGACTTCAGCGGGATCATTGTTAGGGGAAACTGAAAACAAACAAACAAACATATCGTACCTATGAATGTCTAGGAAGTCCTCGTTATTGGCCAGGGATTCGTTTCAAAATCAAGTGGCTTTGAACAGGGAATTGGCTCTCATCATAACCTCACGATGCGTGTTGCAATCAGACTGTCGGTGTCACGTATGTTACCCCACGTCCAGGGCGACTCAAGTTAGGTTACAACGACGACAACCTCAACATGAAAGACATGTCCGATTGGGTGCTAAAATTAAGCCTTCTAGTCTTGACTTGTTTGAAACTTCAGAAACAAGCATTAGTATTACTTATGTGAATCATGCTGCGTGTGTTAGAAGCAACGCGATTACGTTGAACCGACTAAAAGCTCCTTTTTGCGAACAAAGATTGAATTCATGTAAGTGTTAAGTGCTACCGATTATGGGCCAATGCCTGTAATTCGACCGAACGGTCGAAGCAAGCGCACCTGCCTGAACTTTCGGATGCGTATTCAGTGCCCAAACGACCGTACCCTTATATTGAGCTTTGGGCTGGGTAAGACTACCTATGTTTGCAAACATTGCCTTTACTTGCAAGCAGAGTGATCAATATTGATGTACGAAAATGAAGAGTTTATCCCATGGCTGATGTATGGGTTAGCTCTCTTAGGTTTCTCACAATTTATCCAAAATACAAAAACGAAACAGCCGAATTGAAACTTCGCCAGCAATATTAAAGTGTGAGGTTTCTCCCTATTCTGATGAGATTGCATTGTATTTATCTCATATTTTTGAGTGAAACGGTGTTATGCAGGAGATCGTAGCAAAACTATCTAGACTCTCTTTACAACGCGCCGCAATGCCTTTATCCGTTTTCTGTGATTTCTGAATGAAAGAAAACGAACTGTTTGATGAAATGATGAAATACTACAATACTTTTCTTCATTATCAAATGAATAAATCATAAATAAATCTTTACATGATAATATATGTTCTGCATCATCACAGACAGTGTTTAATTTCTGTACACTTGATAAACTGAGTAAGATAAAGGGTACGCGGGGACGTAGTATGCCTTTTGGAACTTGGCGCTAGTGCTGGAAGAAAAATGACGCTATTCAAAACCAAGATCGCTAAATCTAATATCTGAAACTGAAAATTTGGGGCTAAATCAAAACCGGTGGAGAGGATAGGCACTACAATTTTGAATGAAGAATCGGTATTAATTTCGAGACCATTGGGAATCCTCTTTGGATCGTTAAGATGGCTATATATTTATGATTCCAACACAGAGCATGGCGCCTCCTCCACCTTCCTGACGACGAAGACAATTTTGAGACTCAGTACCATAGCCTAGCCCAGCACTTGGAAGGACCGCCAAGAGTAGTACGCGTCTCATCCGGGGACAGCAGGCCCTTCAGGGGTTGACCTTGATTCCTGAGTAGGGATCACGATTCTTCTAAGTCACATGCTGAAAATATTCATTTGCTCGTATTTTTCGGTTGTTTCTTTTTTTTTTTTTTAGATTTAGACAGCACCTTGATATTGCGTTTGTTAAATAGCGTCTTGTAGGGTGAAGAAATCTTTCAAAATTGATTTTATTAATTTATCGGCCTAATATATTTGCAATGGGAATACCCGTTGCCTTAGTTGGCATCTGTTACTGTCCGCGCATCTTTAAAACTAATAAATAGCACGACTCAAATAAGCTTAGTTCCACTAAAACGAAAACTGTGGGTCACTAGAGAAAAAGATTATCTTAAGAGATGTTCAAATAGTGAAAACTGTTTCAATGAACTGCATATTTGTTTTTCAATTTCATTTGGTTGTGCTGACGAAGTGTATTTTACAATACATCCGGTTCGTTTCTATCAACCCAGAATATAATAAACACCGTCATGAGCTTATTTGTTTATATATTTATATGTAGGTTTCTTTCGTGTAACGCGAGATGATTCTTCACGGGTAGTAGACAACTATTTCTTTTAGCTTACTGTCTTTCTTTTCTTCTTCTACAGCAGTGTTATCCCTGTTCAAAGGGGTTCGCTGAAGCAGATCTTGCTATTCCATGTACATCTGTCCATTACCATGTGTTCCTTCAGCTCCATATCACGCATATCATCCCGCACACTGCCTAAGAATTTCAGTACTTCAGCGAAGCAGATATTTAAGTTCGTAAGACCGTATCTCTGCTACGGAGCGCTTACATGTATACAAATTGGCTGGAGTTACATTCAAGTATATTGCAGTGTTTACTCAAGATTTACGTCTGCCTCTCACTATATTGAAGATGCACGTCTAATTAAGAAGGAAGATAGGGAATGTATGAGAGCTACGAGACTACTCCAGTCTCAAGAGCGAAGACGTGCTACGAATCGAGAGAGATGAATCGTCTATGCGATACAGTCAAGAAAGACTTGAAGCAGAAAGGTTACAGAAGTGAATGAAAGCAGCTGATAAGCGTGAAAATACGGAAACTGCAAGTTAGAGAAAAGAAGACCTAAGGTTGACAGTACCACTAGGGATCAATTAAGAAAATGAAGCAATTCAGAAAAAATTCCGCAACGGCTTTTATTAATAAAAATATCGATTATTGCGTGATTTTTTCACTCACGGGTCCGCTAGTATTTGCAGATTACTAGACGGACCGTGACACGTTGGGTCCACATCACCATGTTCTTCTCTGTCGTAAAAACGGGTGTTATTAAGCTGGCCATAGACTTTGCGGTATTTGACTCTCCACTCCTGGGGTAATTGCAAAAGCTGATTTGCTTCTCAAAGAAATATTCAGCCCTCTGCCTGTGAGCACTGGGAAATACATGAGTTACGTAATACACTCGCATTTCCCGTATCACTTTTCAATTTGACGTGCACGCTCATGCACCGGAATTCAGCTTCATCTCCCGTATCACACATACAGTCAAATCAAATCTTCAGCGCTCGCTCGAATTTTTTCCATTTTAAAGCAAAGAAGAAGTGTACTTTTCTTCAATCGTTTTAGCTGCTAACAAGGAGCTTCTATAGAGAGAAGGGAGACAAGAGCCTCGCACGTGATGCTCAAGAGTCTCTAATGGCTGTCAGCTAGCCGCTTATGCACCAATCGCAAGTCAGTTAAGCCTCTTATGGCTGCAGCCAGTCGATTATGCACCGATCGCAAATCAGTAACTCGGTTTGTCTGCTGCTCCCCCGTGAAACTCACTGCTCCCCCATCACTTCCACAAATGAGATTCATGAACACGTCTCAGAGCTGATTGCCTCCCTGGCAAATCTGTAATGGGTTGCAGGGCTCCCTCCTCTTCTATAGAAGCTCCTTGGCTTCCAAGGAGCTTGTATAGAGAAGGAGGGAGCCAGTAGCCTAGCCCGTTGAAGTTCAAGAGACTCTTATGGCTGTCAGCCAGTTGTCCTATGCACCAATCGCATATCAGTAAAGAGTCTCTTACGGCTACAGCCAGTCACTTGAGCACCAATCGCATATCAGCAACTCGGTTCGTCTGATGCTCCCCCGTCTTTTCCACCAATGAGCGTCTCAGCCATAAGAGATCTGGTTGACTCGCTGGCAAGTCTCTAACTGGGCCACAAGGCTCCCTCCTTCTCTATTGAAGTTCCTTGTTGGCTTCTGATAGTGGCCAGCCAAATGAAATTCCAATTCTTTTGTGCACTCGACGTCTGTATCCAGATTACAACGCTCCATAAAATTTAATATCTGTCTCAATCTGACTCCTGAACGATGTCATAGAGTGTATGGTGGATTCTAAAACTTTCCTTGAGGAGTATTGCCACTTAAGACGCATGAATTGCCATGGACGCCTGAAACTGTGTGCAAAGAAACAAGACGCACAAGTAAATGAATAAATAAAATTTACAGACTTTAGTACTAGACGGCCCGTCACCGGTTGGGTCGTCATCACGTTCGCCTTGGCTTTCGGAAAAAAAAGCAGGTGTTATTCAGCTGGTCATAAATCACACGCCATTTGACGATCTACTCCTGCCCGTGTTGGTCACCCGAGCTGGTCACCACTGATTACCAGCTGCTTCTCTTCTTCTCTAACGAATATTCAACACTCAGTCTGTAACATTGTCAATTTATGTGTAATGTATTCCAGTCGTATTTCTCGAAGCACCCTTGAATTTAACGTGTCCGTTCATGCAACCAAGCCTTGGTTTAACTTCCATAGTACAGATGCAATCGAATTAGACCTGTAACCCTCGAATTTCTTTCTATCTTAAAGTGGAGAAACTGTTTCCAAAGTCCAAACCTAGGAGCTTCAAAAGAGAAGGAGGGAGTCCTGCTGCCGATTCACAGACGCGCCAGCGGTTCAACCAGATATTTTTGGGTGTGAGATGCGTTCATATTCGTATTGGTAGAAGTGCCTGGGGAGCAGCGAGTTTTAGCGGGGAGCAGCAGAAAAAACAGATGCCCTGATATGCGATTGGTGCATACGGTGACTGGCTGCAGCCATAAGCGACACTTGAGTTTCACGGACGAGGCTCCTGGCTCCCTCCTCCCAATTGAAGCTCCTTGCTCCACACAAGACATGCGTCACAGTAAATAAGCAAAGTCAAGGAGCTTCAATAGAGAAGGAGGGAGCCTTGTGACCCAGTTACAGACTTGCCAGCGAGTCAACCAGATCTCTTATAGCTGTGAGACGCTCATTGGAGGAAAAGACGGGGGAGCACTGAGTTTCACGGGGAGCAGCAGACGAACCGGGTTACTGATATGCGATTGGTGCTTACGCGACTGGCTGCAGCCAAGAGACTCTCTACTGATATGCGATTGGTGCATACGAAAACTCGCTGACAGCAATAAGAGACTCTTGAGCTTCAACGGGCTAGACTACTGGCTCCCTCCTTCTCTATACAAGCTCCTCGAGCAAAGCTACCGATACTGACCAGGCCAATGAATTTTCAATATTTTCGTGCACTCGACGTAGCTAGGAAGTGGTCGGTATCCATGTTGCGACGATTCATAAATATCCGTCTCGATCTGACTCCTGAACGATGGCGTGGATTGTACGACGAACTCTACTAGTTCCCAGGCCGTACCTCCCTCATTAACCCTTGATTTTATTGCAATCTTAAAAAAAAAGAAACTGTGTGCAAGCAAGACACAAGTAAATAAACAAGACATAAGTAAATAAATCTTGTTCACACACTTCTAGTATAATATAGATACATGAGCTAAATTATCTGCATTTGCTTTACCAAAATAAAATCCTTTGTATTAAGAAACGATAATTGAACAAAGAAAGTGGAGAATAGTGCACCGAGTTCTGGCCGTTTTTTTTTTTTTCTAACTAATTCATGCAACACGACGCAGGATTTTTTTCAGATTTCGAAATATTTGGACACTAGCACATGGTCTTTCGGGGGGCACCTGCACTTCATTTCATTCGAATTTCCACAATCTTTTTTAACCAGGGAGGCAAAATTGGGACATAGCAAGGGTACAACCGTCATATCCATCGTTGAATTCAGTGGCTTTTAGAATGGCAAGCAATCGTATTACGAGCTGTCTGCTACACCACTGACGCTGCTCGTTAGTTCCCTAAAGCCCCAAAAAAATAGCTTTAGTGGGATAGAACACGCAGAAATTGAGCGTTTGGCTATGGAAATCTGCCCTACACTCCTTACAAAATACAACTTTGAAAGGAGTTATTCGTGATTAATGGGCAGGACGTAGCGATCAACATGCTTAAAATGAATGTAAGTCGCTCCATTTGCTGGCACAGTTATTCTGAAAACAAATTGCCAGCAACAATATATTATTAGTTGTAGTTTATTCTAATCCGACCCGATGCCGGTAGGATAGCTTCCCTTAAATTAGAGCAACACGTGTATTTCCTGCCGATTCTAGGAAGTACTTCGTTCAATTATTTTGTTGACCCATCCTCAGTTAATGCCATTTCAGTGATGATATTTTTATTTCATTTTTCAGCGCAATGTATTAAATTAAAGATGAGATTAAAAAACTACAATAGCCCATTATGTAACTAGAGTATTCTCAGAGCGCATACCTCCTCCAAGCAAGGTAAAGGTAATGAAAAATTCAAATTTTCTCAAAATAATTATCTCCTCTGTATCAGCACCCAAAGCTACTGATTTGTTCCTTTGACGGTAGTAACAGCTTTTTTTTAAGATCCGTTCATAGCTTTTCGAGTTATGCTACTAACAACCATCAGACAAACACACAAACAGACCAACCAATCATCACCAAAATTTAATCATTAATGTATATCAGCATTACTGACAGTTTCTGATCATAAATATTTAAGTTATTTTCTAACGATCATAAAATCAAACGCAGAGACAAACAAACGAATAGACAAACCGTCACCAATTTTTTTTCATTTACCCTTCATAATACCAGCAATTTTCGCAAAAATCATTCCATAACTTCTTGACTTATAACATTAAGAAAAAGAAGAAAACAAACGAACGGTTTAATGGATCTTCACCAAAAGTTTATCATCTGTTCGTCTTAACGTACCTTACTCTCCCGGTAAATTTCGTTGAAATCCGTTCATAACTTTTTGAGTTATCTTGGTGACAGACAAAAAGGCAGATAAACAGACAGATTAACCCATGCGAAAGACTGGATAAAAAAATTCATTTGTTGGGCTAAAAAGGGCCATTGCCTTGTTTTTTTTTTTTTTACCGCAGCCAAGGATAATGTTTTCGTCGTGTTTGTCTCTCTGTCTGTCACCAAGATAACTCAAAAAGTTATGAACCGATTTGAACAAAATTTACAGGGATTGTTAGGTATGTCAGGAGAAACAGATGATTAACTTTTAGTGAAAATATATCCATCCGTTTGTTTCTTTGTCTGCCTCATTTTTCTTAATACCATAAACGGATTTCTATGAAATCAACATGACTTTTTAGGTATATAACAAAGAGTAACTGACCAAATTTTGGTAATGATCCGTTCATTCGTTTGTCATTGTTTTTAATTCTATGCTCTTTAGCACAATAACTCAGAAAATAATGAATGAATCATTATGAAATTTACAAGAATTGTTAGTTTTGTTAAAAGAGATTGATGGTTAAATTTTTGTGCAGATCTGTTCGTTCGTTTGTATGTTTGACTCGTGTTTGTCATAACGTTTGTTAGCAGTATAACTTGAAAAGTTATGAACGGATCTTCAAGAAAATTGCACAAGCTGTTATTACTATCCAAAGGCACCAATGACTCGATTCTAGAGTTTATACAAAGAAAATTATGGCTTCAGAACCAACTTGAATTTTTTGCTACCGTTGCCTCGCTTGGCGGAGGTATGCACCCTGAGAGTGCTCTAGATTTTTATACTGTCACTGAAGGTTTCTGAAGGACCTGGTAGTGGTACCATAGATGATAGATTTTTCTGCCTAATCACACTCTCAGGCTCAAATTGAGTACGAAATTAACAACAATATATATATATATATATATATATTACTGAGGGGAGAACAGTGAAGGAAAAGATGGTTTCTTTCAAGTAATTATTTTCTGCCATCCCTAGAATATTAAAAAAACGAGTATAACCAAGGACGGCCGACAGGTATTTTATTCTCATGATCAACAGGAAGGTATGTATGCGATAATAACCTTATATTGAAGTACCTTCGATTATAGCGTTCTGCTGAGATGTTGGTAGTAAAGGTAATTATAATTCAACGCCCACGATCAGCGCACACGACAACACAGTGTTGAGTTTAGCGTTGTCACACACACACACACCGGTGAGGTGACATTAACTAAAATTTTTTAGTTGCCATGTTTTGTTTAGAATAACCAAATATTTTAGCTATTATACCAAAATGGAAGAATATATTAGTTATTTCTTTGTTCACTATTACTTCAGGTAATTGATAATAATAACCGTATATTAGTATCAATTACCAAATGCTGTTTAGTAATTAGTAGCAATAACCAAATCCAGTCATATGCCAAACACTTTTAGTAAAGTTTACTACAGAATTTGGTATATCCAAACTATTTGGCTAAATCAATTCCTTATATCAGCTAGAAAATTAATTAGCCGATAACCAAACCAGTAGTTTAGTTATCTCTACTAAATTTTGGTTAATGCAAGTAAACCGGTCTCTGTGTGCATAATGAATGCAAATAAATTAATATGCATTGCACTTCAATTAATGAATTGAGTCCAGACTGCCGCTCATTTTGATTTACTTTTGAAATTACGTCATTTCTGTTCAACTGTAAACGCCCAGTTTCTGTGATTACCTTGACTGACAAACAAGGGCAACAGCTCATTTACTTTCCTTCTCACCCACTCGTATTATAGAAAACACGCAAGAGGCTGCAGCAGGCATAATTAGGAAGACGTTATGTAGCGATATCGAGATGTTTGTAGTGATGCTACTTAATTATCAACTGAGGGCCCTCATAACAAATATCTATGTGCGGAGTATCATGAAGATCACGAACGATGTACCACCCAATAGTCGCAATTTTCAAATTTATATTTAAATGCATACTAATGAATTCATAGTATAGCCGGCAGTAAAAAAATGACGGCGAAGAAATTCTGATGATACTTCCCGATTGAATTTAATTTTGTTATTCTATAGCTTTCGCCGAGAAGGTTGTGTTTTTTGTCGAGTTCATCTGTTTCTTTGTCTGCCACAAAGCTAGCTAAAAAAATTATGGACGAGCCCTTGCGAAGTTTACTCAGATTTTTACACATGGTAGGAGGAACAGATGATTAACTTTTTGTGAAGGTCCGTTCAAACGTTTGTTTCTTTGTCTGCCTTTTTTTTCAGTACGGTAACTCAAAAACTTATTAACGGATTTTTATGTAACTTACAAGAGTTGTTATGCTTATCAAGAACAGTAAATGACCGAAGGTGTTATAATCTGATGGTCCGTTTGTTTGCTTGTCGCTATGTTTGATTTTATGTTTGTTAACTATAAAATTAAAAAAATCTATGAACAGATTGCAGGGGTTGTTAGAAATGTGAAAATACTTAAATGATCGAGTTTTAGTGATGATCGGTTTCTCGGTCTCTGTGTTTGAATTGTTTGTTAAAATGTTTGTCACAACATAATTCAAAAAGTTGCGGATGGATCTTCAAGAATATTACAAAATTTGAATTTTTCGTACACGTTACATTGCTTGGTGGAGTTACGCCCTCTCAAAGTGCTCTACATTGCCTATGTAGGATGAGCTGCAATTGTCAACTTGAAAGCACATAAGAAGTTTGCATTCTAGGCCTAAACTGTACTGAACAACGCAAACCTTTCCATTAGTTATACACTGAAAAGCAATTTTTTTTTGCTCGCAGTTGAACATCACTTCTAATATAAATCGAGTTCGGTATAAAAGATAGTCGTAGATTTGCTGAAGGCCAGGCTTTTCTGCTCAAAAGAAAAGTTGCTTTGTTGAAGATGGAAACTAAATTTTAAAAATTATCGTCCAGAAATCCTCGTGTTCTTTGTGCGCCCGTTGTCCGCAGAAACTTATCTTACCTTCTCCTCCGTTCATCCTGCACTCAACTTTAGATTGAGCTCAGGGCTGCTGAAGTCTGGAGGATGTGAGAAGACTCAGAAGCGAATACAAATCATGATTTATAAGAGTGCTAAGACAAGCTGTATGTATCTCCGTACACTGAATTTCAACGTAGGCAAAGCAAGAACTGCATTCAAATATGATATTACCATACGTTTATCATCCTGGTCTATTTTCCCCTCGTCAGTTTTGAAAGAAGCGTGACAGAATGACCACAGTCTCCAACATGGTTAAATTTTCGTCTATCTATCTTCTTACTGCTAAGAGATATATGAAAATAAATAAATAACCATTTCCACAAACAGATAAATACTCATCGGTCTTTATTATATTGTATAAAAGATAAAACTACTGTATAACTAAGGAAATGTCATTGCACTACAAATGTCTTTCTATATAATTTGCCAACTGTTTTCGCATAATCTCATATTAGCATCAGGATCATTCTAAGCCATTAGCTTAGGCTTGTTTATTTTGCGTCATTAGAGCATGCACGGCTCAGAGGCTTTAAATACCAAGTTTGCAGAAGGCAACTTGATTCTAAACTTCTAGTCGACTTTTCCGCTCTCTGCTAATGAGATAATTGACGAGTGCGCTCTGTTAATTCAAGAAGAGTTGAACTATAATATTTGTGTCTGCACTTTTTCGCTAAAAGTCGATAAATTTATTGTACCTCCATTGCAATGTGCGAACGAATACATCACACTGAAGTTTTTTTTTTTTTTGCAGCATAGAACATGAAAAGAAAATCATAATATTGAGAGTTTTGAGACATAGTCTATTGCATTCAGTACTTAGGATGCCACTAGCTTTTTCCACGTGCAGTTGCTTAGAATTAATTTAAGGGAGGTTTATTTCAATTCTGCAACGAACGTATGTAATAATATCAAGTTTGTGAGGGCTAACTTAGGTGTACTTTTGCCAAAGCTGTTGTTGGAAAGAACAAGAATAAGACGACTCTGGTTACATGCTGCTGTCATTGAACTCATATAAAACTAGAACGCCTCGGTGGCGTTAGACCATCACCCGCGGTAGGGGGCAAATTCTGTTATGAAAACATGGATTCACAAAAAAAAAATAAAGGAAAAAATAGGTACATAGATAAATATAGAATTTGCACCGCTACATTAAACATAGGACAGCAATTAATGTCTCTAGGAAAGTCGTTGTAGGCAGTAGAGGCATCTGAGCTCAGTGTCACGAAATTGAGTGCCTTAGAAACAAGCGAGTGTGTTCATACTCGGCTTCGCAACTCTATAGCGTAAACAAATC